>CM060953.1:9657044-9797044 GCA_030765055.1 Mantis religiosa | reverse complement strand
TCCGGTCTTGACGTTGTTATCTATGGGAGGGCTTTGTCCCGGGTACTAGACTACAAAGCTCGTAGAAGGTGTGCTAGATCACCGAGGTTATTCGGTAGTCTTCCCTGTGGGGTAGGCGCACGTAGGTACCGTATTCCCTTCCATCCTGTCTTGACGTTGTTATCTATGGGGGCTTTGTCCCGGGTACCAGCCTACAGAGTTAGTAGAAGGTGTGCTAGATCACCGAGGTTATTCGGTAGTCTTCCCTGTGGGGTTGACGCGCGTAAGTACCGTATCCACTTCCATCCTGTCTTGACGTTGTTTTCGATAGTAGGGGTGGGCTTTTTAGGAAACCAGGTATAGCCCTATGGAAAGAGCCCCGGAGTTTTCCATCTAGGATGCTGGGTAGATCTTATGCGGTTAAAGCTAACGGTTCTGTCATTGAATGACGTTGTGTGGGATTCAGTTATGGAAAAAAGTTCTCTAAAAATTGAATAAATAATTCCATAATCTATGTTCATATAATAATTTTTATTTTCTATTCGCAAGTAATGTTTCCTCATTTTTAGCACCCTGTATAGAGTACATAAAGCACTGTCACGTTACATTTTGTTTTGTGTGTGTTTCTTCTCTTTTGTTGACCAGCAAGTAAAGATACTTCTAGTGACAGAGTTATTTAACACCTGATCTCACTACTCCGATAATAATTGACGTTAAAATTTAGCATACCTTACCGGCATTTGTCATTTTGAACACCTCAATCAGGAAGGCCGATCCTAGAGGAGTTTGATCTCCATATCTATCGCTACCCTTGTTGTTATTTGAAGTGAAGACATTAGGCATCAGTAGTGGAGGAGAATTTCGCCAACTGCGCTTTTAAAAATTCGAGAGGACGGCATGACTGAAGTCATCATGAATGACGGCAAGATCCGATAGCAGTAGACACAACGCAGAGGGGACCCTGACGTTTCCAGTTCTCTATTCCTTCAATGTCTGCTCTATCTGCCTGAAACAGCAACCTTAAGGGTATGTATGACTGAAATTTTCAAATTCTGAACTAATAATGCTAGCTTTTTGAAATTTACACCATAGGTGTAGTATAATGTAAACATGTTACAACCTAAATTTAAACCATTTTTCTCCAGCAGTTTAGAAATTATGATAAATTTTGTATGTTTTTTGTTACGTCACTAAAAAAGTCCCTTGCGACAAAATATTTTGAATTTTGGTCTAATATTTTAACTCTATGTTCATAATACACATACTTTTTGAAATTGCTCTGGTTTTTTTTGTGTCTCCTTTAGTTTAGGTCACAAAAATTTTTTAATTTACAAATATTCTTTTTTTGTCTAAAAAACTGTAAGTTTTGTGTTTGAAAATTAAAAATATATGCTTATATACATTTCATAATAAAACCTAGGGCAATTTCCATTCCTCATGATATTCTGAACCTGTGTAGGAAATTTCATGAATGTCGTACAAAAACTGCATCGCAAGGAGCATTTTACAGGAAGAAAAATGCTGAAAATATGAACATTGAGAAAACAGCGATTAAAGATTTGATTGCATAACTCACATTAAATTCCACCAGGCTGATAGGTTGGACCCTCAGATTTCATTTTCCTCTCCTCTGTTGCTGCTTTTTCCACCTTTTTCTTCTTTAGATGTTGCTTTTCTTCTGCACAACTTCGCTTCTTGCTTTGCAGGATACGAGTCTGATCTCGCTGCACTGAAATTTTCCTTGCTGAGTCTACTACACTTTCACCTCTGATATTTTGCTGCAGCTCCAATGACTTAAGACTACCCATGTTAAACTCACTGATGCTTTTAATAACAGCAACATCCAATTTTTGTTTTGATATGAAAACTTCCTTTGGGCACTTATTCCATATGACATGATGCAAAGATTCATTGGCATTCTGTGTTTTTCCTGTTTTGCACCTCTCTAGTAATGTTGTAGAAGCCAGCCTCTGATATATTGGCAACATTTTAGGAACTATTTTGTCTGAAAACCTTATTTTTCCTATTCTTGAATTGAAAATTTAAGAACGGAAAACAGACAAAGAATGTGGATGTAGGCAAAAGAGGGCGTGACTCTGACAGAGTTTAAAGGCCACCGACATTTAAATAAGCATTTAAAAATGGCGTCCGGAGGCAAATTATGCATTTTTTACATTCGGGAATGTCTAAATTATTTTATAGAATTAAAATAAAAAATGTCGTTATTTTCACGATTTTCATGAAATTTCAGCCATACATACCCTTAAAGGTGAAAGGAAGGAAAATACTGACTTGGGAATATCACAAAGGTAGTAAAGCTCAAATTGGGGGATCCTCCACAGAGTTAGCGGTCCCAAACATCATCTCTGGGATGTCATGCTGCATATCAGACATCTGTGGACAGTATATTACTTCTAAAATTACAGTTTCAAACTTTCAAGAACATAAATATCTTGAAGGACAACGCTGCCTGTGGAACAGATAACAAAAGAAGTTCACTTGTGTAGTATAAGGTTAAAGCTGTTAACCTACTTGATGTCAGCACTTCAGTTCGATGTTTCTCTTGTTACATAGCGTCAGACAGTCTACAGTTCTCTCTGTCCTTTTCCCTTGCTCGTATTATGAAATTGACTTTAACAGTTTTGATAATCTTTAAGAGAAATAACGAATATAGGATAAATGCAGGCTATTGTTTGTTAGAACGAAAAAGTTAACTACATGAGACAGTTGCCTGTGTAATACGATTGTGTTTTGTCTAAGTGACAAATGGAGCTTCTTTTACGGAAACGAGGTATGTCATTGCACTATTTCTGGTATTTTGGTATTTTTTAAGTGCTTCAAGATAGATTTATAACGAAAGTGCATTGAAATTGCTCCAAAAATTTTTACAATAAGAAAACATAGACCTTTTTACATTCATAATCCTCCTTGTTGTTATAATAGTTACTTAACCATGTTGCAAACGGGCAAAAATAAATAACCCTACAACAGCGGGAGAGGCGGATTAAAGTAAGGCTGGATATTCACTTCTTTTTATTTACGTCCTCCAACGTTAAGTCATATCCGAGGATAAATGAAGTGGGTAAAACGATACTCAAATGATCCCTGGAAAATAGAGAATGCTACCATGACATCTGAGTGGGAGAGAAGCAGTTCATATATGTGAAATGTGTGTGAGATGCATAAAGATAATATACAAGTGTAGAAATCTGTTATTTTGTTCTCATGATTTCATTATGTACTCCAATTGAATGCTCCATTCCGATACGTCCGCATGAAAATGCCATTGCGGGCGATTAGGCCAGCTGTTTAAAACATTTGACTATCACTTAAAGTCTACTGCATTCCCTTGTTACTACAATAAGATAATGTTTATCTTGAAGTAGATAGAGCAGTAAGTGTTTGTACAAGAGTAGAGAAAGTCATGTATTCATCACATAACGACCAAAACATTTGACTATCACTTAAAGTCTACTGTATTCCCTTGTAACTACAATAAGATAATGTTTATCTTGAAGTAGATAGAGCAATAAGTGTTTGTACAAGAGTAGAGAAAGTCATGTATACATCACATAACGACCAAAACATTTGACTATCACTTAGTCTACTGTATTCCCTTGTAACTGCAATAAGATAATGTTTATCTTGGAGTAGATAGAGCAGTAAGTGTTTGTACAAGAGTAGAGAAAGTCATGTATATATCACATAACGAACAATACATTTGACTATCACTTAAAGTCTACTGTATTCCCTTGTAACTACAATAAGATAATGTTTATCTTGAAGTAGATAGAGCAATAAGTGTAGAGAAAGTCATGTATACATCATGTATACATCATGTATACATCACATAACGACCAAAACATTTGACTATCACTTAAAGTCTACTGTATTCCCTTGTAACTACAATAAGATGATTAATTTGAAGTGAATAGATGTTATGAATAGATGGCTTGTAGAAGAGTAGAAAAACAAATGTGAGTGTCCACATGGGGTTTTATTTTTAGCGATTTTTGTACGGAGTCGCTCTGGAACAATTATAGGTATTAAGGGTTGGTTCCACATAATCCACTCGCCAGGGAGGTTTGTGTATTATGCGAGAACACTGTGTAAGCTACGAGAGAATAGTTCTTTGGGGCATAGTACTGGATATTTCTATGTCCGCCATGTTAACAGTGCAACAGCAATTACCGCCTGTGGGGGAGGTTGCTGCGTTTGTCAAGGGGAGGGGGTGATGACAGGCGCCCTAACACCGGGGGTTTAACCTGTGAGCCGGCCTGCCTGCCTGCGCTGCAACAGTAAAACTACTGTACACAGGGGTCACCATATCGCACAGGCCATCATCACGTTGCAAACTTTCCCACAGTATACCTACGTGTTCATTACCAGCTTCTTGTACGTACACTCCACTTGTACACCTCGGACATTACTTATAGTCTGTTTTAGAAAGTTAAAAATATATCTGTGTTGCACTGTCTCTAACCATTAATCAAGAAGCTACGAGGGCTGTTCAATAAAGAATGATTTTTTTTGACAACGTACCTTTACTCATCCCCATAATTTTGATAGTCCTTCTCAAAATAGTCTCCCCTGAATGCGATGCACTTGTTCCACCCTATCTGTCAGTATTCAAAGACATGCTGGAAACCATTTTTTGAGAGAACCCTCAAAATTGCCTCCGCAGCCTTCACCACTGCTTCTGATGATGGATAATGCCTCCCGCGAAGGCTTTTCTTCAAGTTAGGGAATAGAAAAAAGTAACATGGGGCTAAATCCGGACTGTACGGAGGGTGAGATATGCTCTTCACGATGATTTTTGCAAGATATTCAGCAACAACATTGTGAAGCAACAATATATGTGGCGAGCAAATAGTTCCACTTTAACGGGACAGTTCGAAACAAATATATTGGGGCACAGTTCCACGTTGGCGCTACAGTTTGATACAATAATGTTTAGCTCAGGGTAAAGCAATGAGGTTAATCTCAGGATATGCGTGAATATGTAAGAGAAGGATAATTTTAATGACACTGGAATGCCCGTTTCAAACTGGTTTAATGACTGCTTCTTTTATCCGAACATCAAATTTGAAGTTGCCGACCAAGGGTTACCAATACCACTGTTTATAGTTACTGTTTATGAAATGTTTATTACTCGATAAAACTTAATTCGTTCTTCACGTATATATGACCGACAAATATCTTCTCTCCTCATTTCGGGTCTGCCTGGCCCAAGACAGAACAACAGCACTGCCCTAATCGCCCTCACGCCTCGGACTGTCCTCCACATCTGCGCGTCGGTGTATGTGACACTTTCACTTTCTGGAAGCTCTCTTTATTCAACCATAGATTCCCTTTGTGACTATTTTGTCATTGTCCTTATTATTAGGGGTCCGAAGAATAGCCCATTCAACAAATTCAAGTGCTACCCTTTAGAAATCTGCTAAGGACACTGTTTCTTACATTTCTTTTGTTATAACAACTCAACCAACTGCAACTGTTCGTGTCGTAACACAGAACCAACATTTCTTTGACATCCATCATGATTCTTCATACATTGCATTTCTTAATTTCGGTATCAATTGGCAATATGCGGCCGCGCATTATCGTGGTGCAGCATCCAGCCTGCTTCACGGAAATGTGGTCTTTTGCGCCTGATATGAACTTGCAATATTTTCAGGACACCCCTGTAGTATTGTACAGTTACTGATGTGTGTGCAGGTAAAACATGCTGATAAACCATTCCATGAATATCAATGAATGTGATGACCATAACTTTCCCAGCAGAAGCAACCACTTTTGCTTTTTTGGGGGTTGGTGATGAAGGAGATTTCCACACTGAGCTTTGCTGTTTGCTCTCAGGATCAAAATGATTAAGCCAAGTTTCATCAGCAGTGATTACGTTTGAAAGAAACTCCGGATCTTCCTCTAACATCAACTTTAACTGCATGCAGACCTCCATGCGAATGTCCTTTTGTTCGGAAATCAACAATCTTGGAACCCATCACGCACAAACACGTCTCATGTGTAATGTTTCTGTCACCAACGTGTGGGTGCCACCCAATGAAATGTTCAGTATTTCAGAAAGTGATCTTAAAGTAATTCGTCGATCCTCTCTCACAATGGCAGCAGCAGTGTTGATGTTTTCTTCCGTAAGAGCAGTAACTAGAGCACCGGATCCACCTTCCTTTGAAATTGATTGTCTCCCCTCTTTAAACATTTTAAACCACCTTCGAGCTGTGCTGTAGGGAAGAACAGACTCTCCATAGGCCTCCTGTAACATTGTATAGGCCTACACTGAAGATTTGTTGAGACGAAACCAGAATTTCAAAGCCGCATATTGTTCCTCACGTGTTACCTCCATTGCAGCGGTAGGCGATACTGAACATGTCTGAACTTGTCTCGTTCTCACAGGCGGGAACCAGGAGTACCAACAATGAAACTACTACGGCGTGGTTGTTTCACATTAAGCTAACAGAATATAATAAAGTTGAAAGTAGTGCAAAAAATTATAACCAAAAAAATTACGATCATTCGTTATTGAACAGCCCTCATATTCTAAAAAATGTATTACACAATTAACTTCATCATAAACAAGATAAACATTCATATATTACACTAGACCCTCGTTTACGCGGATCAACATTGTCTAGGGCTGATCCGTGTTAACGAAAATCCAGTTTATCTAGAGAATGATGGAAAAACAATAAAACTTCAAAACATCACGAAAAATTTTAATGAGGTTTAGAAGTTACGAGGGTGAGTCCAATGAAAACCTTAAATATTTGTTTAAATATTATTTATTGTGCTGAAGTGGTACAAAGCTGTATCACTTTTCAACATAATCTCCCCCACGTTCATTGCAGGTCTTTCAGCGCTTAAAAAGTGCATAAATGCCTTTAGAAAAAAAATATTTTGGCAGTCCGTGCAACCACTCATGCACCGGGTGGCGTACCTCTTCATCGGAACGGAACAAGGTCTGGTGTGTGTGGTGGATGAGGAAGATACTCAAAATGCAGGTCTGTGATTGTTGCAACTGTTGTACGGGCAGTGTGGACCCTTGCACTGTCATGCTGACAGCAATCCACGTCGCTTTGATTTGATTGCAGGCCACAGATGAAATTTTAGGAGATCTGTGCATGATGCATTTGTGACAGTGGTCCCTCTAGGTGTGTAATGCTCCAAAAGACGGCTTTTTAGTCCCAAAAGAGAGTCAATATAACCTCCCCTGCTGACGGTTCTGTGTTTCAGTGGATACCTGTTTGGTTGTTCTAGGTGCGCATCCAAGTCCGATAACCCCAAAGGTCCCCTCCTATCTCAACAGTGACGTAAGCTTTATAGTCCAGGGCATATGCTCGGTTTAGAGGTCATTCGGCTCACAATGCCTCCGTCGAGAGCACGTTATTGCAGACTCAAGCGTCCTATTCAAACAACAACGCATTCCAATAATGTTGTCTTCAACCGAAGCTACCGATATGACCTCGGTGGGGCCGCCTGGTGATCTAACACACCTTCTACTAGCTCTGCAAGCTAGTACGCGGGAATATATGGCTTCCCTCAACATCGTCCGAAAACGTACACGATCTCCCACGGGGAACTATTGCCCCCTCGAGTCCAACCCAATCCGAACAACTCCCATACCGGTGCGCCTCGGCAGTTCGGCTCGAGGTTCTTCTAGTAACGTCAGAGGTACCATGAGTGCTAAGGGTCCGCAGCGCTCGCACCTCTGCAGCTGAAGGGAACGGATTCCCTCACCTACGGGAGGTCCTTTTTATATCTATATACGTAATTATATAGTGTATCTACCAGGGCAGTCCACACAAAGTGAAGACGATCTCCCTCTGACGACCAGGGAGTTATCGAGCTGTCCCCGAAAGGCGCCCGGTGCCTACGTGGGGCTTTCCATGGGGCAAGACTTAGAGACTAACAAGCTCTTCCCCATCTGCACCTGTGGACTCAAGACGGGATGGAAGTGAATACGCCACTTACGCGCGCCAACCCCAAAGGAGAAGGCTCTCAAACAACCTCGGTGGGGCCGCCTGGTGATCTAGCCACCTTCTACTAGCTATGCAGGATAGTATATACCTGGGAATAGGGTATATCATAACAGCAATGTGACACATGCATGATATAGCATCCAAACATTTTGCTGCTACTGTATCCGTGATAGCTGAGAAATTAACACGCGCTCAAGGGCACTTCCTGGACCCTGGGCTCAGTTGAGCATCATTTCACCCATTCCATGCATCGTCCAATATGACTTAACGTTGGAGGGCGTAAAGTCACAAAAAAGGGACACTTCCTGGCTGACGTCACAAAGGAGGAGCACACTTCGTGTGAGGAATCACGATTTAGTGATTAATTAAATATTTTTAAGGTTAACATTGTCGTCTTTTATGACAGTATGAAAATATCTTACATGGGTATATGGTTTAAGATGCATAGGTCAAGGAACGTTTTTACCTTGGTCTAAATTCCTTTAGAATTTGTTATATCGAAGCATCTCAAAAGCGTATGCACATTTCCTTTGATGAGCTTGAAGTACTCTACGTCCTTGTCAAGAATTATCAATCAAAATAAGTTTGAAAGAATTCGAAGCTCACTACAGATGCGGGTGCAGTATTGCATCCAGGAGCAAGGACAGCAATCTGAACAGTTCCTTTAATAGGAAGACGAAAAATACAGGCTGTCACTGAAGTCACTAAAAAGAAAAAAATGAAAATGCATGTCTAATAGCATGGAACCTATACAGGCTTTATTATGCAAACTTCATTTTTAACTTTATTAACTTCTGAATCAGATTACACAAAACAATTTACACATTTTGCAGATATAATCTACTTTCTACCTTAACGAACTAACTAAACTTAAGATTACTGCATTCCAGTAACCTTACAAATATAATCTATCTAATACAGTCTTTTTTCTACTTTATTTCTACTTCAACAATATAAATCAAATCTAAATTTCTACTACAGTCTGCCCCACGTTCAAGAGGTCCCGAGTTCGAATCTCGGTAACGGTGAGATATCTGGATAAGTTTTTTTTCTCGGGGGTTTCCCTTATCTTTCAAGACGAATGTCGGGTAACTCTAAACTCCATGGACCCTGGAATCATTTGAGTATCATTCCATGCAACTCATTCACCATCCGATATGGCTTAACGTTGGAAGACGTAAATTACAAAAAAAAAAAAAAAAAAAAAAAAAAAAAAAAAAAAAAAAAAAAAAAAAGCCACGAAAGACTGTTTCTTACAGTTTTAAAATTTCATCTTCTGCAACTGGTATCCAAAGCTTCCTCCTAATGGTATCCATCTCCTAAAAGAACTGGCGTCAGTAGATGGAGCTGGTTCGTCAGTTCCAGACATCCAGGTAGTCATCTCCCCGCTTCTACATAATCAATTGTATCTGTCCGCTCTGATACTCTCCATATATATCTTTTCTCTCCTGGTATTCTCTTTCTAGCCATGGTCTTTCTGTCTTTTTCTTCTTTCTGATGTCTATAATTGACGTCTTAAATCAGGTCTACAAGTCTGATAGTCTGTATCTTCAGTTTGTCTTGGTCCTATTTCCCTCCGACGATCTCTTAAGTTATGTTCTTTTCTCATAGATTGAAATGTTCTTACATAAATATGTACATAATCTTCTGTATCTCTTAAGATGTTCCATAAACATTTTCCTTGAAGTTTCCTTCGACCGTCTTCTACTAGTTCACTATATTTATTGCACTCAAAAATAACATGTTCAGGCGAATCTAAACAGTTACATTGCTCACACAAATCTGAGTTCTTCTTCCTTATTCTTTATAAATATACATTGTATGGGCCATATCCTATAACAAAATAACAAATTACTTTTCTTGGCTTTATATCTTCCAATTTTAGCCTCTCTTTAATGTACGGAAATAAATCATGTACTCTTCTTCCTACGTGTGCATTACCCCACTCTTCTTGCCATTCTTGTGATAAATAATTTTTGATTTCTTTCTAATTATTGCATCTTTTTCCCATAATTTTAAAAACATTCCCATATTCTTCCTTCTTTAGCCAGTAAGTTGCACCCCTTAAGCTAATGATATAGTCAATAGGCCAAATTCCCCTATACTATTAGTAGGGCCAAAGTGAATGTCGTTTTTGTAGCTCCGCCTAAAGTCACTATCCATTTCAATCAAAACACAATATTTTGTTCCTTTTCTTTTTCAGATACTGGTATCTTAGTACAAGATGTTTGACACAGAAGAACGGGTTGCAATCGTTTGTGCACGGGTACGCGGATTGTCATATGAAGACGTCAGAGCGGAATTTACCCGTAAATTCCACAAACCAGCTCCATCAAGGGCACACATTCGTCTGCTTGTGAACAAATTTAAGCGTACCGGCAGTGTGTGTGATGAGACATGTCCTGGACGACCACACGTCTTGGCAGAAACAGTGCAGCAGGCTCAAATTGCCAGTGATAAGTGTCCGAAGGCATCAATTCGACGCCTCAGTAGGGAATTGACGTCCCTCGCAACACAATGTGGAAAATTCTACGTTGTACTCTACGAAAACGTCCGTATCACATTCAAGTTCTGCACTATCTTGAGGAGAGGATTTCTCCTGTAGTCGGGCAATGTGTTATGACCTCCTGGAATGTGTAGAGAATGAGAATTTAATGGACAACATTTTATTCTCCGATGAAGCCACTTTCCATGTTTGTGGGAAAGTGCACAGACACAACAGCCGAATATGGGCAAATAAAGAACCTCATGAGGTATCGGAGTGGGAACGTAATACACCGAAAGTCAATGTTTGGTTGGGTATGACAAACGCAAAACTGTATGGCCCATTTTTCTTTGTCGAAAGGTCAATAACAGGTAACATCTACCTTAACATGTTAGAACTGTTCCTTGAACCGCAGCTTCAAGAGGATGACATACTGGATACAGTTGTGTTTCAGCAAGATGGTGCACCTCCACATTTTACAAACATCGTCCGTGATTACCTGAACAGATCCTTTCCAGGGAGATAAATAGGCAGAGGTAAACCTCGGCTGTGGGCTTCCCGTTCACCGGACCTTACTCCTTTAGACCTTTTTTGCATGGGGATACGTCAAATCTAAAGTGTACACTAGCAAAGTGAACGGTCTATCTGAGTTACGGAGTCGTATCAGGGAAGCAGCAGGTCAAATTACGGTTGACATGTTACAGTCTACATTTCGTTCACTACTGAAAGATGGCGTATGTGTTTTGAGATAGATGGAGGTCATGTAAAACATCACTAGAATATGTGTAACACATATAAATAATGGAGAGATAGGGTGATACTGAAAAATTCAATGCCATAGCTGGGATTTCCCGGCTATGGCACTGAATTTTTTAGTCTAACTCTATCTTTCCATACTTCAGCCTACATACGGCCAGTGTGAAAGAACAAATAACTTCAAAATAATGTTGATTTTTCAATCACTGTATTCTTTCATAAAAATGGATAGTGACTTTAGAGACACCCTGTAGATTTACACTTCTTGTTAGATTATGACTGAATTAAGAGGGAATTTAGATATGACAAATGCTAAACGAAAAGTCTACTTTCAAATTTATTTCTGCTAATTACGATGATTTTCTTAATGAAGTCAGTACCAAATACTTCCAAATACTTAATGGAGTACACGGCATATTCAGACATTACTTTATGGACTACACCCTGATACCGAAATTAAAGGATTGCAATAAGTAAAGAATCGTGATGGATTTCAAACGAATGTTGGATCTTTGTTAAAGTCTGTCTAGTCAACGAGTGTGCTGTTCGGACTCAAAGGAACCTGACCCTCCCTCCCAGTACTGACCGTCATAAATCTATCCCCACACTTCAGAAGTGGAACACTGTCATAGCAACCCTGACAGTCACATGTTTACTCTACGTGGAGTCTCAGTTGCCAAAGTTCCTACTTCCAGTTGATCTGCTTCATTACGTCCAGAAATTCGTTGTGTGTCACGATGTAGAGACCGTGGGAGGGAAATGCAGTGGTAAATGTAAATGGAGTAATAGATAACTTTCAGTCAAGTGAAAATAATCAATGTGTGAATAACTGGTCCGAGTTATATTACCGGAAAAACCTCAAAAAACAAAGTTATAACGGGAACTGTTTCTAAGCAAATTCGAGCGCTTGCTTTGAACGTATATAAATATGTGCTGACAAATAATCTTGGTAAGGGGTCATGATGATAAATTCTGGGTATTCACAGAAATACAGTAAGAAATATTGTGACGAAAGGAATACCAAAGACGCCGATCAAGTGTGAAAACAAAAGGAAACGTTTCTCTGAAGTAGATTATTTCACATGCGATTTAATTCGTCGAGAAAGTTATAGATTCTATGCAAAAGGGAGAGCGCCCACCTTAGATGAATTGGTTGCACATTTACAAGAAATTTGTGATTTTCTTTATGGACACTGCACTTTGCGTGGTCTCCTAAAGGAGCTGGGTTTCAAATACCGCACTTTGAATAAATAAGGGTTATTATTGAATCCAGTAGAATTGTAGCTTTGTGATAGTATTTATCAAAACTAAGGAAGTTTCGCAGTAATGAATGTGTCGTTTTTAACGCCCCCTTTTACTACATACGGCACCGCAGGCGGTGACACTGATGATACATGAGATGAATATGGAGCACCGGTGGAATGAGATGGCGGGGAAAACCGGTGGTCCCGCAAAAAAACCGCCCCAGCGCCATGTTGTCCACCACAAATCTCACTTTGCGGTCGCCTGGGATCGAACCTGGGCCGCCTTGGTGAGAGCCAAGCGGTCTAATCACTGAGCCACAGCGCGGCCTTCGCAGTAATGGACATAAGATAATTTATTTAGACGAAACCTCGTACGATACCCATGACGTATCGAGAAAGGTGGCAACCTTGCAGAATGGTCTCGGAGAAGGACGGCCGGGGTTGTAAAACGATTATAAGGGTTCGTCAAAGGAGTCAGCCGACGTGCACACGAGTAAACTAAACACACTTTACACACCCACGCACAGCTCTGGAGAGTGTGAAGACAGACAGTCGGCGGCTTGCGGCCGTTTAAGAAGGTTATCTTCTTCTGTCTTGGTGTAAGGCAGACCAGAAGCGATGAGAGAAGATCTGTCGATTCATACTGGGACAGGAATTTGGGACAGGAGTCATGGGTTTCCTGTTTTTCAGGCGTGGTTCGGAATAAAGTCTCGGAGAAGTCAAATTTTGTAACTATTTAATTGTATTATTTAGATTACATTTTATTTGAACTTCCTTTCCCAATCACTTCCAACATATTGATAAATTCTTACATTGTTATATTCAAACAGATTAAAACTATTACTTAAATGTTCTTGACCTTGCACCACTATCACACTCACCATTACAAAACATCTTTACATATTAAGATTATTGATTTTTCGTAACTATCGTTACTTCTATCTTAATTTTGTGATTGGCCGATTTAATTCCACGTCACAACACTACGTCATACAGTTATTACTACGGCCAATCACGAAATTACATATAATTTTACTTATTTAAATTACCAAATATATTTACATATCATTTTTGTTATAAATCTATAAACTTTTCATACCTCCTCCAAACATAACCTAAAAATACTGTTACAATACGTAACAAATTAAATATTATCGAGTAATAAGTCTCCCACCTACAGTGAGTCTAAATAGTGATATATTGGTAACCCTTGGTCGGCAACTTCATGTTGATGTAATGTTAAAAACAAGCAGTCATTAAATCATTTTAGTTGATTAATGGAAATTAATCATTTTTCCACACTAGCCGTTTATAGGCTAAAGTCTTTGATAGAGTCAACATGAAAAATTCAATGCCATGGGTGGGATTTGAACCACGGATCTCCTAGTTTCCGTCCAGTCGCTCTAACCCATTGAGCTACCATGGCCAACGTGCTGTCCTGACATTAAATTCTCCATTTGACTCATATTTCCCCAGTAGACCACTAGGGGCTCTCGCATCCGAGATACATCGTTTGTGGCGACTTACTATCGTAAGTACTTCTTCATTTAACTTTTATTATTTAAGTTAATTGATGGATATTTATCATTTCTCCTCACTAGCCGTATATAAGCTAAGGTTTTTGATAGATATAGTCAACATAAAAAAATTCAATGCCATGGCCGGGATTTGAACCACGAATTTCCGAGAGAAAGGATTAGCTGATTGAACGACCCAAGGCTGGAGTTAGCTTTCTGGATCAATCAGTGTATGATGAGCATTCCGAAAGATTTCTGTTTCAGTAAAACCTTTTCTCTACAGCCCTGTAATTCTCCATGTCTATTATAGGTGAATTGGAGAGATAAAGTGAACATATTAACTAAAAATTGAGATAAAGGTTAACAAAACTGCGTTATTGCACCGTACTTACAACTCCACATTGTGATAGTCAAGATCTTTGTATTATTAAGGCAAAAAAAAAAAAAAATCAACTAATAATCACTATCCATTTGAGAGAAAGAAAATTCCCAGAAAATCCAAGGAACACACAGTTCTAACATGAAAAGTTGTGAATGTATTCATGACATATTTCTGAACTAATGAATTCATATATACGTACTCATGACTAGCGGGCGGATTTTGTCCTATTTGTCTATTTTATTCCTTTGTTCAGAAACGTAGGCTTTTAATTTATAAGCACGTTGCCTACAATTATTAGCCTAGTTTCTTAGTTTTATAGAGCCTATAGATGCCTATTTCATACGTTTGTGCCTATTCTGCTTATTAGTGTCTAAAGCTGCCCTTTTAGCTAATTTCTTCTGCTTGTAATTTTTTTATATTTGTAGTTTACGTCCTCCAACGTTAAGTCATATCGGACGGTGAATGCATTGGGTGAAATGATGTTCAAATGAGTCCAGGGTTCATGGAGCTTAGAGTTAAAGTCTGTTTAGTTAACTCGTGGGCACGTCGGCCGACTCCTTTGACGAACCCTTATAATCGCTTTACAACCCCGGCCCTCCCAGACCGTTCTGTTAGGTTGCCACCTATCTCGATACGTCATGGGTATCGTACGAGGTTACGTCTAAATAAATTATCTTATGTCCATTACTGCAAAACTTCCTTAGTTTTGATATACATATATTGCCAAGCTATAATTCTACTCGATTCCATAACTCTTATCTTATTCAAAGTGCGGTATTTGAAGCCCAGCTCCTTTATGAGACCACACAAAGTGCAGTGCCCATAAGGAAAATCACAAATTTCTTGCAAATGTGCAACCAACTCGTCTAAGGTGGGCGCTCTCCCTTTTGCATAGAATCTATAAATTTCTCGGCAAATTAAATCGCATGTGAAATTCTCTACTTTAGAGAAACGTTTTCTTTTGTTTTCACACTTGATCGGCGTCTTTGGTATTCCTTTCGTCACAATATTTCTTACTGTATTTCTGTGAATACCCAGAATTTATCATCAGGTTCATTGCATGACCCCTTACCAAGATTATTTGTCAGAACATATTTATATGTGTTCAAAACAACACTTGAATTTGCTTAGAAGGAGTTTCCGTTGTAACTTTGTTTTTTTTTAGGCTTTTCCAGTAACATAACTTGGCCCAGTTATTCACACTATTGTCTTCACTTTGATTATTTTCACGTGACTGAAAGTTATCTGCTACTTCATTTGCATTTACGACTGCATTTCCCTCCTACGGTCTCCACATCGTGACACACAACGAATTTCTGCACGTAATGAAACAGATCAACTGGAAGTTGGAACTTTGGCAACTGAGACTCCACGTGGAGTAAACATATGACTGTCAGGGTTGCTATTGGTCCTCAACGACAGTGTTCCATTTCTGAAGTGTGAAGATAGATTTATGACGGTCATTAGTGGGCGGGAGGATCGGGTTCCTTTGAATTCAAACTGCACACCCATTGACTAAACAGACTTTACCTGACATTAGTCTTTCAGGATAAGGGAAAACCCCGGAATAAACCTTATCCAGGTAACTTACCATGACCGAGATTCCACCTCAGGACCTCTTGAACGTGAGGTAGACATGCTACCATCTACACTACCGATGCGGGCTTTGTAATTTGTGATAACAGCTTTTGCATTTGTTGGTTTCAAGGTGAAGAAAAATTTCTTAGTGCTGCACATTTGTTTTCCTTAAAATTGCCAGTTATTTATTAAACCAGACCCCAGAACCAGTTTGCCCGCTGTGCGGTACTAAGGTGACGGTCAGACACGTACTTTTAGACTGTTTTAGCTTAACTCGTCTCGGAGGTCTCTCCAGCTGCCGGGCAGTTTGGCAGAGATACTCGCGGATGACGAGATGGCGGTGGGCAAAGTTTTAGCTTTCTTTTTAAACACAACTTTTAGATTCCGTTGTTTAAGGACTATGATACAATGAAGTACAAAATTAATACAATTTTGAATCGAACTAATACTCAATGTTCCACTTATTGCTAGTATTTACCTAGAACGCGTTTCGTTAGGATCTTCCTAACATCATCAGCTGTTGTCGACTAATGGATGCCGGTTCAGTGAACTCCTCGGAGGTGATAGGTGCGTCTCTGTCTGTATCTTGATGATCTTGAAATTTGGGTTTTCTTCAAAGGTAGTATCGAAATTAAACAATTTACTTTCATATTTCTTTATAAAGATTTTTTCCCACGTGGTTAATGCAGCTGGACCTTGGACACTTTTTAGTAAGTGAATTTCTCGTTCTATGTCATGATTTTCCTTCCAAAAATGGTACGCTACCACCGATTTATCTATTTCTTTATTCCTGATGTTCCTAAAGTGCTCTTTAAGCCTAATGTTCACGTTCCTTTTTGTTTTTCCAATGTTGAATTTGTCACAGTCCTTGCAATTTATCCGGTACACTCCTGATTTTTTGCATGTGGGTATCTCCTTTGTATTATGTGATTTCAAAAGGTGTTGTACACTAAATTTGTTCTGTGGGGCCAAAGTAATATTGTGTTCTTTGAAGACTTCTTGGAAAAGGTGTGTAGCTCTGGAATGATACGTAAATTTTCTGTATGAGGTTTCATTGCTAAATTTTAGCCATTTGGGGAGTTTAGAAATGTTAACCTTTTACAGCTTTCAGTTTTTATGGTATAAGCCTTTTTAGTCTTTGCCACACCGTCGTTTTTATCTTGATTTTCTTTTTCTTTTAGTCTTTCAACCTGTTTTAGCTTTTTTGGCCTTTTGGTTTTTTAAACTCCACTGTTTTGTTAAGGGCGCTGATGACCTGGAAGTTGAACGCTCTTAAAACACAATAATCATCATCATCATCATCATCATCAACATCATCATCTTTGTCTTAAACTTAATATAGACATACTTCAATAATACAAAGTTTTTTTTTCCTAGCGGTACTACAGAGAAGTCACATGACTATTTAAATAACCCTACATCTGTATCGCAGCTGTTATTACGTAATTCTAACCTCATATTTCTCATATTTAATATTTTCTAAATTTTCCTAACTTCAAAATGTTTCACAAGATGCAGTTTTCTTTTAATTTGTATGAAATTCTAAACATGTCAGTTAGGACAACTGCATATTAAATGTACCCATTTACATTTGTTGTGTTTTTGTTATTTGTATTGAAACTTACTGAAAATGCTTAGGAAAATAAAAAATGTTAAATAGGTATCATTACTTTTCTCCTTCGTTGATATGGCGAAGACAAATATTTCACATAGGTTGTAACGATATGTTATAACTTAGTAGGCCATGTAATGATAATATTAAAAACAAAAATAACAGAGGAGTAACGATAGTTACTGAAAATCAATAATCTTGAGATATATGTTCATCAATCTGGTTTCATGACGATGAAAAAAAAAAAAATGTTGCGGTGAATATAATTGTAACGGAAAGTTAATAACCTTCAAAAAGAGTTATTCGGTAAGTGTTCGGCTATTGGGTTAAAAAGCTGACTGTCGATTTGCGTTGTGCGGTAACGGGCGGGATGTATGCAGTGGCGTTGCACAAATTTTATTAATTCCTTGGTAATATTTCGCAACTATTCACCGCGATTCCTAATCAGTTAAGAATAAAGAAGCACTTATTAGTAATATTTCGTAATAAACAATATAATGAAGAAGCACTTATAAGTAATATTTGGTAATAAACAATATTTAGACGTCGCCGTAAGGAATGCAAGATGATATGTTTTATATATCAGTTTTACAATAATTATTATCCTTTAATAGCTCTCTCTGGACAGAAAATTCAGAGAAATATCATAAAATATGTACCAAGTTGATATTAGTGGCATATTTTGCTTATTTCATCCAGTATTTATAGCTGTGTACTAAATGGGCAAGAACTTAAGAACCAGCACATTCGCGTTCGTAATAGTGACGAGTGGACGTTAGATTATACAATCAAATTAAATAATATATCAAACTCAATCATCAAGAAACAATTCGACCTGCAATGATTAAGAGGAACGGTCACAAAGATCGCTCCCAACTTTGGGGCTGATTAATCATCGAGAAACGAGACGACCTGTTTTATCGTTACAAATATTAACTTAAAAATAAGGATTTATCAATGTGTTGAAGGTAATCTACAGTGACGGATTAAGAAAGAAAGTTCGAGTGAATTGTAATCCAGATTATACAATTAAATAATATATTACGAAATCTGAGTCATATAAAATTTTATTTCTGTCACCAAAGAAATCCACACCTGAGAACAGATCTCATGACTCTTATTTAATCAAATCTCGACCTGGATCTTCTAAACAGTCTGCGTGCTTCCTGTCTGCTGCGAGTGGGGGAATAACGCCACAAGGTACAGGTCATTAATAGGTTAAAATGGATGCAGAAGCTTATATCCCAAGCATTAACTTTCAAAACTACAATATGTGAGACATTTTGAAAATCGCCTGTAATTTATACTCTGTTTCATATAACCTTGCCCCGCTGACATGTATCACTCCGCGTTCAACTACCTTCCCCCTCGTCCTAATTGGCTAATGCTTTCGCGCCATAGGCCATAGGCGGTGCCTTCCCGTCACATTTAAACCTGCAGTAAACGTCATAATAACTGCCGGGATGACAAATAAAATCATACAAATAAGGATATGAAGACATGCAAAAATACAAGTTTATAATGAAATGAGCAAATTGAAACTGAATGACTGAGCAATGTAACTGAAACAAATTTATAATGAAAGGTTTTCGGCCTTTCCCACTGGGATTTTTTAAAACCCGCACACATACCTTGCAAAAATGCTTATCTTTCAGTCTTAAAAGTCGTGTCACGCCATACCTTACTTTTCGTGTGTTCTTCATTCTCCCAAGTCTGGTCAAGGTAGTATATTTTGTGACTTGTATCTCGGTACAGTCTGACTGTCCTTAAATAACGTCTTCGCCACATAGCAATATCGCCTCTGTTTTAGCACATTTTTCTTGCCTCTTTTTTCATTCACAAACCCCAGCTGTGTAACCAATCTGCTGAAATTTGGTAAATCTGCATCCTAATTTACAGCAAATGAAATGTTATTTATGTTAGGGAGTTCGTTTCTAAAGAAAAAACTACACACATGACGACGCACAACACTTTTCACGTATTTTCTCCGAGCTCGCACTTTTGTTTATTCCTGCTTTTGCCTGGACTGGTAAGTTTTCCTGTTTTCTCAATTTCACATCGCGATGTTCCTACGGATCTAACACTCACACCTGTAACTTCAGAGCACAGCTGTTCGACTTCTCTCACTGACAAAGTCGGATTCTTCTCTATGAGTGCATTAAACACATGCACCGCAATTCCTTTTTCACCTGTTTGTAAGGATTTATCCTTGCGATACTTCAGCGAAAAACTGGTGGTAGACTCTGCCATTATTCATATAATAAGTACATGCGCAATAAACGATCAATAAAATAATTTAGCTTTCGCACTAGGCACAACAACCTTCGAATGGCGATATATGACTAATCCAGTTCAGAACAAGGTCAGTGATAAAAGTCATATAAACAAATATGTCATCACTACCGCTAAATCACGTGCTATTGTGCCATGTGCTTGAGAGCAAAGGAACCTCCTCTTTACTTCGTTTAAGAACTAACATGCATTTGAGATAAATCAACTGTGTTGCATAATATATTTAATTAAAACAGTTACGAAAATATAAATTTGACAATTCTCTTCCAACATAAAAAGATATATCACCATGTTAAATAACGAACTAATTTTTACCGCACGACAGTCTTTACCACAACAGCAGCCAATGAGAGGTGATTAGGTCACGTGAGCAGTAAGAGATACTGGGCAAGCTTACGTGAAACAAGGATTAGACATAAACTATTGTCGGGAACCCGTATCTACGATCTCGTTGCTTTTTTACACAAAAGGAACTGATAGGCGGGCAGTGTGAAAACCAAGACCCGGCAGAGAGAGATAGCATGCCGATAAGGGTCTGCCGAGGCAAACAAACTGAGATAAATGGAAATTTCTGGACTGATAGAGACCGTTCAGCTTCTGGTTCATTTTGTAACAATCTAGAATTATCGATGCAGTTATAACTGGCCAGGAGTCAAGATGCGAGTTGTAAAACAGTAAGTTGTGTTGTGTAACAAGAGTGTTGTTGTAACGAGAACTGATCAGAAAGTTGTATGTATGTTACGTCCTGGGATTCCAAGAAAACCTCTGTTTTTTTCTGCAGAACTGTATGCCATCCTCTATCTGCTCTTTTTTATTTGTAAGTTAGACACAGTGTGTCCATTTCCATCGCCTACGGGGTATTCACGCTCCACCTGATCTTCACTTGAACGCCACACCCCTGCCATTTGTCTCGCACCTGAAGTTCTTGGGTCTCTACTTGGATAGACAACTCAACTGGGAGCACCACATTCGTCACCTTCGAGCCTCTTGCGATCGTTCTCTTCGGGTGCTGAAGGTATTATCTGGAGCATCTTGGGGGGGGGGGGGCGATCGCACGGTAATGTTGAGGCTGTACCGCTCTCTGGTTCGGTCCAAGCTGGACTACGGCAGTTTTATTTATGGCGCAGCGACCGCCTCTAAACTTCGTATTTTAGACACTGTGCATCATACTGGTATCCACCTTGCCACAGGAGCTTTCCGCACCAGTCGAGTCGACTGCCTGTATGCAGAATCAGGCGAACCTCCACTCAATATTCGGCACTCGCTGTTACTCTGCTCATACGTCTCGAAGTTGGCAAGTTATCCCAATCATCCTTGTTTTAAACCAGTTCTCTGTCCAGATTTAGTCCACCGTTATATGCGCCCTGGTTCTCGGACACGCCCCATGGGAATAAGATTTCGGGATCTCCTACATTCGCATGGCCTCCGAATGCCTCGCGTGGAGAGGTCGTCCATCTGCCCTTATCCTGCATGGCAGCTCAATCGTGCGCGGTTCGATCTCGCTCTTTCAAGCAACTCTAGACTCGCTACTCCACATTCGGTGTTCCAACAACTTTTTGCCGAACTATTGAGCCGTTACCCTAATTATGTTCCGGTCTTTACAGACGGTTCTCAGTTAGGTAGCACTACGGGTTGCGCGTTCTTCATTAACGGTGAGGCTCATAAATTTCGCCTTCTGGACTCCACTTCAGTTTTCTCAGCAGAGCTGTATGCCATCTACTATTTGCTCCTTTTTATTTGCAAGTTAGCTCCTGGCTCTTTTATTGTCTGCACTGACTCTCTAAGTGCTCTTCAGGCCTTGCAACAGCACACTGCCGCTCACACCCTTGTTTTAAAAATACAGGCCCAGATCTCACAAATGCTCAGTCGCGGATACCATTTTGTTTTTACTTGGACCCCAGGCCATGTGGGGATTTCCGGGAACGAGGAGGCGGACGCGGCTGCTAAGTCCGCTTGCCGTTTGCCCCGGAGTTTAACAACTACGGTGCCATACCAGGATGTGCAACGTTTTTTCCGTCGCCAACTCCTATCTGCTTGGCAGCACTCCTGGACAGCTTTGGAAGGCACACAACTCCGGGCAATAAAGGAGAGCGTACAACCCTGGCCAACTTCCTGCAGGGATAACCGGCGGGCCGAGGTGATACTTACCCGGCTGAGAATTTGGCACACACGAGCCACTCATGGCCATCTATTAAGAGGGGAACCGGCCCCTGTGTGTGTGCTACATGTGCAGTACGTCTCACTGTGTGGCATGTATTGCTGGATTGCCCGCAGTACGCCCGCGTTCGCCAGTCAATAGGCTTGGGGACTAACTTGCTGGGTGTTTTAGGGGACAACCCAGTGGCCGTGGTTAAGGCACTGCGGTTTGTTGCCGAAATCGGTTTTAATAAACAAGTCTGACTTGCATTTTATATTTGTTAATTTTAGAGATTTTAAGTTATTAGTCTTGGGATGGGATTTTTATGTACTTTTAATAGTTGAGTGTTTTTATTTTACTTTACATTTTAGCTTAATTTGTGTAGCTTTTAGGTTTTAGTGTTGACTTCGGGCCCAAATGACCTTGCTGTCGACGGGCCCTAAAACACCACACACTCACTCATTCACTCACTCACTCACTCACTCAAGACAGTCGCGGTGCTGCTAGACGTAGAGAAAGCCTTTGCCATACCTGGCACCAAGGTCTTCTGTACAAACTCAGGGAGGCCAACGTACCTCCTCCCTATCTCACCCTGATTAGCAGTTTCCTCAGAGACCACACGTTCAGGGTGAGAGTGGAAGGACGGCTGTCATCCATCAGACCCATAGCCGCGGGAGTCCCGGTAGGCAGTGTTCTGTCTCCGTTACTCTTTGCGGCCTACATGTTTGATTTCCCCTTAGAACCACAGACTGTTACGTGCCAATATGCCGACGACGTCCTCATAATGGCACGTAACAAAAAGCTAAGATATTGTCATCCTCCGCTGCAGCGCCAGCTCCGAGCCATTGGCCGTTGGAGTGAGAAGTGGAGGATGGCCATTACCCCGAGAAGAGCGGAGCTCTTCTCCTGGCTAAGGTCTGAGCTAGGCGACCGGATTGGTCGCTGAGGCTGAGGCAGAAGCAAATCCCCTGGGTTGCCACTGCCAAATACCTTGGCGTCCACCTCGATCGCGGTCTCACCTACGCACCTCACGTCCGGGTCAAAGCCGGACAAGGGCATGCAGCACTAAGGCAGTTGTACCCTGTACTTAAATCCACCATGGTCTCGAGGGGACAGTGTGTTCCCGATACCCGTGGGAGATTGGGTACGTCTTCGGACGGGGTTGAGGGAAGCCATTAAGTTTCCGGGTACTAGCCTGCTTAGCTAGCAGAATGTGTGCTAGATCACCAGGCGGCCCCACCGAGGTCATATCGGTAGTCTTCACCTTGAGTGTTGACGCGCGTAAGTGGCGTATCCACTTCCGTCCCGTCTTGTGTCCCTAGGACCAGATGGGGGGGGGGCTTGTTAGGAAACTAGGTCTTGCCCTAATGGAAAGCCCCACGGAGGATGCCGGGCGCCCTTTAAGGGACAGCTCGGATAACTCCCTGGTTGAAAGAGGCCCGGGTCTTGTTCCTACGGGTTCAAGGCTAATGGGAGTAGAACCTCTGGACTCAACTGTACTTAAATCCACCATGCCAACGCACCTCAAGCTACGCCTGTATCGGGCGATTATACCGCCCCTGATTCTGTACGGCTGCGAAGTCTGGGGATCAGCGGCTCCGACCACTATTCGCAGACTACAGTACGTCCAGAACAGGGCACTGCGCATGATCTACGATACCGGACGTAGATTCCCGTCCCACATTCTGCACACCTACTCCGCAGTCCCGTATATTGTGCACGTGGTGCGGGAGAGTTCCCGCACCATCTACAATAAGCTAGACTCCCATCCCAATATCCTGGTAAACTTTGATACAAAAATGTTTCGTATCTAACCAAGTTCCACGTTGTCGCGACAATTTGTAACTAATATGATTGGCAAGGGTTCCACGTTGATGCTACTTTGAAGCTATTATATTGTGTGGCTCAGGGTAAAACAATGAGGTTTCTGACAGGGTATGCGTGGATTTGTGTGAGATGGATATTTAATGACACTGGAATTCCCGTTTCAAAATTATTTATTTACTGCTTCCCTTTTTAGAACATCAAACTTGAAGTTGCCGACCAAGGGTTACCAATATCCATGTTTGGAGTTACTGACGGCAGAATGTTTATTACTCGATACACTTTATTTGTTCCTCACGTATATATGAACCTACAAAAAATCCTCTCTCACCTCTTCTGGTCTGTCCTTAACCAAGACAGAAGAAGACTGACGCCGGAGACTGTTCTCCACAGCTGCGCGTGTGGGTGTATATGTCACTTTCACTTTCTGAAAGCCCTCTTCACACAAAGATTTATTTTGTGGCTATTTTGTCGCCATTATGAATGATTCAAAGAATACCCTATTCAACAAGTCAAGTGAGCTCCTTTAGAAAACTGCTAGGGACACTATTTCTTACATTGCTTTTGTTATAACAACTTCCCCCCCCCCCAACTGCTATTCGACACAACTGCACTTGCACGTGTTGTAACAAAGAACCTACATTCCTTTGAAATCCATCATGATTCTTTACTTATGGCAAACCTTAATTTCGGTATCAACACACTTGGCCGTTACGACCACAGGGTTCCTCGCCGTCGACCGAGCTACCGGTTGCCCAAAGATGCTTTGGGTAACCTGAACTGAACAGAGCCACTTTCCCCTGACTCCATACCCCCAGCCCAGAAATGGGCTTGGTAAGTCCCTTACCTACACAGCCAGCACTGGGCGCACACCTCTCATGGGGCAACAGCGCCCATTTAAGGCTAGACATACCGCTGCCTAAGACAACCGCCTGAGACATAAGACGATTCTATTATAATGCCCAGATAAAGCCGCAATAAGCGGCTAGGTGCTGGTCAGCAAACACTCCGTCCAGGTAAACCTGGACGACTCGTCTCTTCTGCTGGTCTGCTGCTGCTGGTATGTTACGTGAGAACTGATCAGTGTAATTTTACGGAAAAAAAGAACATCTAGAGTTTCTGCAAATTGGATTTTTAATTCTGCGAACCCACACTATTAATTCCTCAGAAACTGTTGTAACTAGAAAGCTGAAACTTGGTATTATTCCACTCTTGATCGATCACAGAAATAAATGGTATAAATTTGAAACAAATCTAATAAAAGCTTCAGATATTTCAATTTTCACACTTAAGCCCTAAGCACCCCCCAAAAAATCTCATGTTTTTGACATATTTAATTACTTCACACTTTTATACAGATTAAGCCTTTTACTTAATGAAGTGGATTTATAGTGTCACCCGAACGTCGGAACACCCTATGGAGCGGGCAAGCAGGAGACGGTCGGCGTTCGCCCCGCCCCTTCGTTTGTCTTATAGCGTTAAGTAGGGTTGGCTGGGACTAAAAACATCACTGCGCCGTCTCCTTCTGTTCCACCTGTGTTCTCGAACTTGCGGGATATTTCATCTAATCTAGAACCTTCCATATCGGCAAGCTGACCCTATATAAGCAACACGTCGTGCAAAAGGAGTCAGTCAGTTCTTGGCGTAAGAATGCAGTGCTAGTGTACGACGAGAAGACTGTGTGAGTGCATCGGAGGATTGTACGTAATTACGAGTGCAAGTGGAATTGTAACGGACGAACTGGTGAATCATAATTGTGTGCATTACGTAATTCTGTGTAATTGGCAAGAGTTTAACTGTAAGTCGGTGGAAATAAAGAACATTTTGAGTGGTGCAATTGGACTTTTCATTTCACGAACCCACAAAGTCACAATATGTATTTTAATTATACGACAATATCTGTTATTTTAACTTGTTGTGGAGCCATTTATGAAATTTGGAATAAATGTAGAACTATTTTGTCTAGGAAACCGCAAAATAGTATGTGTTTAGCGAATTTGTGACAGCATATGCTACGATGATTGTCATTTTGTTATAGTGCATTTTAAGAGCCATTTCACTCAATTGTGTATATCTAAGTGTTTACTTAGCATGCTTTTAATGAATATTTTGCCCATTTTTAGTGCCTTTTAGCCCACCTGTTTTACACACTTTTAGTGCCTATAAATCCGCTCCCTACTCATTAACAGCTTACTTATTTCGAATCAAAATCAAATCCACAGATGATTGTATTTGTGGAAATCATCTTCAATATGTCCCTCACATTTTATTTCAATGGCGATTCTTCTGTTTTGAACGATACGAACTTGAATTATTGCTTCGATCCTTAGGTTACACTTTCTCAAAACCACTTTACACATATTCTGATGAATTACAAAACTTATCAATATTTCATGACCTTCTTAAAGAAAATATTTCTTAAGCTAAATGATTCATCTTGATGTTTACTGTTTGTCAGCTTGATTTCAAATTTCTTATGTTTTTTGTAATTTGTATTATAGCCATAAATTTGTAAAACTATATTCCTAATATACCTTTTCGTAAAATAGGAATCAAAAAATTGGATAATAAATAAATAATAAACACTCATTAACAATAGGGAATCAATTTAAACCTTGACTTCCTACACAGATTCCGAATTTTAAACTTTTATATAATAATCTGTTTGGCAAAATCATAGCGAAAGAATAGTAACTATACATACACACAAAATAAGGATTACGTAGTTTTAACTACTTAGTGTTACCCAACGTATCTGTTACAAAATAGCTTGTGACTCGCTGTACGGCAGAGTCATTCTTCTCTCATCCCTGTACCATCACTATTTCATAACGTGTATACAGAGACCTTAATCTTAACAGATACATGGTGACTCGGTGTATGACGGACAGTTAACCTTCTAGCTTCATATAGTCTGATACAACTTAACGTTGGAGGTTTCCTCTTACCTTAAAAGATGAATGTCTGGTAACGTTAAACTCTATGTACCCTGTACTCATTTGAACATCATTTCATTCATCGTCTGATATGACTTAACGTTGGAGGTTTTCCCTTATCCTGAAAGATGAATGTCTGATAACTCTAAGCTCTATGTACCCTGTACTTATTTGAAAATCATTTCATTCATCGTCCGATATGACTTAACGTTGGAGGTTTTCTCTTATCCTGAAAGATGAATGTTTGGTAACTCTAAGCTCTATGTACCCTGTACTTATTTGAACATCATTTCATTCAACGTCCGATATGACTTAACGTTGGAGGCTTTCTCTTATCCTGAAAGATGAATGTCTGGTAACTCTAAGATCTATGTACACTGTACTCATTTGAACATCATTTCATTCATCGTCCGATATGACTTAACGTTGGAGGTTTTCCCTTATCCTGAAAGATGAATGTCTGGTAGCTCTAAGCTCTATGTACTCGGTACTTATTTGAACATCATTTCATTCATCGTCCGATATGACTTAACGTTGGAGGTTTTCTCTTATACTGAAAGATGAATGTCTGGTAACTCTAAGCTCTATGTACACTGTACTCATTTCAACATCATTTCATTCATCTTCCGATATGACTTAACGTTTGAGGTTTTCTCTTATCCTGAAAGATGAATGTCTGGTAACTCCAAGCTCTATGTACCCTGTACTTATTTGAACATCATTTCATTCATCGTCCGATATGACTTAACCTTGGAGGTTTTCTCTTATCCTGAAAGATAATTCTCTGGTAAATGTAAGCTCTATGTACTCGGTACTTATTTGAACATCATTTCATTCATCGTCCGATATGACTTAACGTTGGAGGTTTTCTCTTATACTGAAAGATAAATGTCTGGTAACTCTAAGCTCTATGTACACTGTACTCATTTGAACATCATTTCATTCATCTTCCGATATGACTTAACGTTTGAGGTTTTCTCTTATCCTGAAAGATGAATGTCTGGTAGCTCTAAGCTCTATGTACTCGGTGCTTATTTGAACATCATTTCATTCATCGTCCGATATGACTTAACGCTGGAGGTTTTCTCTTATCCTGAAAGATGAATGTCTGGTAACTCCAAGCTCTATGTACCCTGTACTTATTTGAACATCATTTCATTCATCGTCCGATATGACTTAACGTTTGAGGTTTTCTCTTATCCTGAAAGATGAATGTCTGGTAGCTCTAAGCTCTATGTACTCGGTGCTTATTTGAACATCATTTCATTCATCGTCCGATATGACTTAACGCTGGAGGTTTTCTCTTATCCTGAAAGATGAATGTCTGGTAACTCCAAGCTCTATGTACCCTGTACTTATTTGAACATCATTTCATTCATCGTCAGATATGACTTAACGTTGGAGGTTTTCTCTTATCCTGAAAGATGAATGTCTGGTAACTCTAAGCTCTATGTACCCTGTACTCATTTGAACATCATTTCATTCATCGTCCGATATGACTTAACGTTGGAGGTTTTCTCTTATCCTGAAAGATGAATGTCTGGTAACTCTAAGCTCTATGTACCCTGTACTCATTTGAACATCATTTCATTCATCGTCCGATATGACTTAACGTTGGAGGTTTTCTCTTATCCTGAAAGATGAATGTCTAGTAACTCTAAGCTCTATGTACTCTGTACTTATTTGAACATCATTTCATTCATCGTCCGATATGACTTAACGTTGGAGGTTTTCTCTTATCCTGAAAGATGAATGTCTGGTAACTCTAAGCTCTATGTACTCTGTACTTATTTGAACATCATTTCATTCATCGTCCGATATGACTTAACGTTGGAGATTTTCTCTTATCCTGAAAGATGAATGTCTGGTAACTCCAAGCTCTATGTACCCTGTACTTATTTGAACATCATTTCATTCATCGTCCGATATGACTTAACCTTGGAGGTTTTCTCTTATCCTGAAAGATAATTCTCTGGTAAATGTAAGCTCTATGTACTCGGTACTTATTTGAACATCATTTCATTCATCGTCCGATATGACTTAACGTTGGAGGTTTTCTCTTATACTGAAAGATAAATGTCTGGTAACTCTAAGCTCTATGTACACTGTACTCATTTGAACATCATTTCATTCATCTTCCGATATGACTTAACGTTTGAGGTTTTCTCTTATCCTGAAAGATGAATGTCTGGTAGCTCTAAGCTCTATGTACTCGGTGCTTATTTGAACATCATTTCATTCATCGTCCGATATGACTTAACGCTGGAGGTTTTCTCTTATCCTGAAAGATGAATGTCTGGTAACTCCAAGCTCTATGTACCCTGTACTTATTTGAACATCATTTCATTCATCGTCCGATATGACTTAACGTTTGAGGTTTTCTCTTATCCTGAAAGATGAATGTCTGGTAGCTCTAAGCTCTATGTACTCGGTGCTTATTTGAACATCATTTCATTCATCGTCCGATATGACTTAACGCTGGAGGTTTTCTCTTATCCTGAAAGATGAATGTCTGGTAACTCCAAGCTCTATGTACCCTGTACTTATTTGAACATCATTTCATTCATCGTCAGATATGACTTAACGTTGGAGGTTTTCTCTTATCCTGAAAGATGAATGTCTGGTAACTCTAAGCTCTATGTACCCTGTACTCATTTGAACATCATTTCATTCATCGTCCGATATGACTTAACGTTGGAGGTTTTCTCTTATCCTGAAAGATGAATGTCTGGTAACTCTAAGCTATATGTACCCTGTACTCATTTGAACATCATTTCATTCATCGTCCGATATGACTTAACGTTGGAGGTTTTCTCTTATCCTGAAAGATGAATGTCTGGTAACTCTAAGCTCTATGTACTCTGTACTTATTTGAACATCATTTCATTCATCGTCCGATATGACTTAACGTTGGAGGTTTTCTCTTATCCTGAAAGATGAATGTCTGGTAACTCTAAGCTCTATGTACTCTGTACTTATTTGAACATCATTTCATTCATCGTCCGATATGACTTAACGTTGGAGATTTTCTCTTATCCTGAAAGATGAATGTCTGGTAACTCTAAGCTCTATGTACTCTGTACTTATTTGAACATCATTTCATTCATCGTCCGATATGACTTAACGTTGGAGGTTTTCTCTTATCCTGAAAGATGAATGTCTGGTAACTCTAAGCTCTATGTGCCCTGTACTCATTTGAACATCATTTCATTCATCGTCCGATATGACTTAACGTTGGAGGTTTTCTCTCATCCTGAAAGATGAATGTCTGGTAACTCTAAGCTCTATGTACCCTGTACTCATTTGAACATCATTTCATTCATCGTCCGATATGACTTAACGTTGGAGGTTTTCTCTTATCTTGAAAGATGAATGTCTGGTAACTCTAAGCTCTATGTACCCTGTACTCATTTGAACATCATTTCATTCATCGTCCGATATGACTTAACGCTGGAGGTTTTCTCTTATCCTGAAAGATGAATGTCTGGTAACTCCAAGCTCTATGTACCCTGTACTTATTTGAACATCATTTCATTCATCGTCAGATATGACTTAACGTTGGAGGTTTTCTCTTATCCTGAAAGATGAATGTCTGGTAACTCTAAGCTCTATGTACCCTGTACTCATTTGAACATCATTTCATTCATCGTCCGATATGACTTAACGTTGGAGGTTTTCTCTTATCCTGAAAGATGAATGTCTGGTAACTCTAAGCTCTATGTACCCTGTACTCATTTGAACATCATTTCATTCATCGTCCGATATGACTTAACGTTGGAGGTTTTCTCTTATCCTGAAAGATGAATGTCTGGTAACTCTAAGCTCTATGTACTCTGTACTTATTTGAACATCATTTCATTCATCGTCCGATATGACTTAACGTTGGAGGTTTTCTCTTATCCTGAAAGATGAATGTCTGGTAACTCTAAGCTCTATGTACTCTGTACTTATTTGAACATCATTTCATTCATCGTCCGATATGACTTAACGTTGGAGATTTTCTCTTATCCTGAAAGATGAATGTCTGGTAACTCTAAGCTCTATGTACTCTGTACTTATTTGAACATCATTTCATTCATCGTCCGATATGACTTAACGTTGGAGGTTTTCTCTTATCCTGAAAGATGAATGTCTGGTAACTCTAAGCTCTATGTGCCCTGTACTCATTTGAACATCATTTCATTCATCGTCCGATATGACTTAACGTTGGAGGTTTTCTCTCATCCTGAAAGATGAATGTCTGGTAACTCTAAGCTCTATGTACCCTGTACTCATTTGAACATCATTTCATTCATCGTCCGATATGACTTAACGTTGGAGGTTTTCTCTTATCTTGAAAGATGAATGTCTGGTAACTCTAAGCTCTATGTACCCTGTACTCATTTGAACATCATTTCATTCATCGTTTGATATGACTTAACGTTGGAGATTTTCTCTTATCCTGAAAGATGAATGTTTGGTAACTCTAAGCTCTATGGACCCTGTACTTATTGTACTTGCTGTATTTAGATTTCTGTTGTAAGTTGTTGCCTAGGAAATAGAGTGCTGGTCAAGTGTATTTGCAGATCGATTTTCACATTGTTTAGGCGTCCAAATAGATTCAAAATTGTCTAAAAAGTCATGGAAGTATTCTCTATTCAAATGTATTTTTGGGTGAACACAAAAACTTTTATCAAAATATTAAAACAACGTGAACAAACTACTTGACAATCAATTGGGAAACTTATAAAGAAACTGTCATGTTGTTTTAGAAACGTGGCATTGCAGAAATGTTCAGCGTCGCTTTCGTGAATAAAAATATAAATACAAATATATATTTGTTGTCCCATAATAGCTTGACTTAACAATTAAAGTATTATTTTACAGAGTGTTTCCTAGGAAAAACGAGGAGAAGTAATCAATCACTGCCGTAGTGCAAAGGCAGTGTGGCCGCCGCGCCGAGCAGGGGACGTCGGATCCGGCCTAGTATTGATCGACTCTCACGAGACCAACCATCCACCCACCCACCAGCCAGCCCACCTAGACTGCCCTACCGGTTTTCCTTTTCAGCCCCTGTCCTCCTCCTCGTCGTCGTCGTAGTCGTCACTTTTTTCCCTAGTCTTTAAACTTGTGATCTACTGAGATGTATATTAGGTAGGAGTTACATTCGCGTGCCTCCACTCCTGCCCGAAGTTCGAGCTTTGTACGGCGGAATTTAAAGGGAAACGTTTAAAACGTCATTACTGCAACAAATAGTAAAACCAGGAAGTATCATTGTTGGATAGAGTCAACATGAAAAATTCAATGCCATGGCCGGGATTTGAACCACGGATCTCCTGGTTTCCGTCCAGTCGCTCTTAACCTTTGAGCTACCATGGCCAACGTGCCATGACATTAAATTCATTAAATTCTCCTCTAGTGGTCTACCGGGGAAATATATGAGTCAAGTGGAGAATTTAATGTCAAGACGGCACGTTGGCCATGGTAGCTCAAAGGTTAAGAGCGACTGGACGGAAACCAGGAGATCCGTGGTTCAAATCCCGGCCATGGCATTGAATTTATCATGTTGACTCTATCCAACAAATATCTTAGCCTATATAAGGCTAGTGTGGAGAAATGATTAATTTCCATCAAATAACTAAAACAGGAAGTATCAATTTACGAAATATCATTTTAGTTTTACGTATCAATTGGAAAGCTGGTCTTTTGATATCTAGTCACTCTTTTGTTTACTTCTTCATTTTTCTCTATTATTTTTACTTAACCACTGTCATTAACCTTACATTTCAAGTATATAATTTATTGTAGCTTTAACATTCTCTAATGAAAATTTAAATTTAAACTGCAACTTCTATTTATTCAGTTATTAACAAATATTTTCCTATACTTTCACATTCTACTGGCAATAAATACGTCAGAGAATCTGCATTTATTTTCTCCAATAACGAGAGCTGTTCAATAAAAAATGATAAGTTACGATAACTGAATACATAACAGTATCTTATCTACGCACCAGGCGAAATTATTCATTTTAATATTACGTAGACAGACCCAATTCTCAAATAGTATATTTACCTGCCGGTAGAGGGAGGCCTCAAAGCTGCTGTCAGCACATTAAATACGATCGCAAGCCGCTAGCTATATAAACTCGCTCCATCGGCGAAGCTATTGATGACGTCAAAGTTTTCGCGATAAAAAGTAACACCTAGTATATTAGAGTCGAGTCGACCAGTTTTTCTTGATACCCGATGCCTACTTCCAATTTCAATACAAAAAAAAAAGTTGGGAGAACTGTCTAATGCCAAAAAAATTAAATAGACACACATATTTAATGATACAAAGCTTAAAACTATCAGTGTTCTTATTTTTAAACTCTACATTAGACATTTAAAAGAAACAAAGTTCACTTTTATAAGTTTTTCTTCAAAAGTATTAGCATTCTCACTGTTTCGTAATCAAGTTACTTCTTTTACTGTCACATATGAGTCCTTCTATGTACCATTTGGTGAACTTAGGCGATGTTTTCGTCGGTAGTTGCAGTTTTTGGACGTCCCGGACGTACATCGTCTCCCTAGCTCTTACGGCCACGTTTAAATTCAGCAGCCCAAAATTTCACTGTGGTAAATGATGGTGCAGAGTACCCATACACAGAATTCAATTCATCTTTGATTTGCGTAGGCGTATTGCCTTTCAAAAACAAATATTAATGACAGCTCGGTACTCGATTTTGTCCGTTTTTATAAAAACACTCACATCAACTCACTCAAACGACTGTTACATAACAACTGAGCGTCCAAAATGGCCGAAACTTTGTTTTTTGTAATTTACGCCAAACCCCGGAAAACCCTTATGCAGATAACTCACCCTGACCGAGTTTCGAACTCGGGACCTCTTGAACGTGAGGCAGAGATGCTACCACCACGCTACCAAGGCGGGCTGAAACTTTGGTGAGTAACTGTCAACAGATGAACAACGAAAATCACTAACTTTTATTTACGAGTGCTGCCATCTTCAAGTTGAGGTGAGAATTTTTTCAGAGCGCCCTTGTATGTGTATTTATTGTCTAGTTCCTCTATCTTCCTAGTATGTGCAGTAAAACCTCCTTAAAACTGCCCCTTCTATGCCGGCAACTTGGAAAAACGAAAAGAAATTTGGGAAAGGAGCCATTTCCCATGTAAAATTATACTCTAAGCCGGAAAACTTCCTAATGCGGAAATGGAAATACTTTTCGGGAACAGTTTGCGTAAACAACCTGATTAAAACGTATTACTATGCGTGTAATGGGTTACTACATATGTATTTTAAAAAGTGGAATAATTTTAAGGGCGACTCCACTTGTAGTGAAGTTCCATGAACCATAAAGTCATAAACTGCAATTCTTCGAGTCAAAGGAAAAACAAACCATTAACTGTCTCAACTCTCTTCCAACACACGTGGTAAGGGTACAACTGTTTTGTAGTGTGTTCATTCTCAGTTTAGTTGTTACAAGTAATCTAGTATGAGTGGAACAAAACTGTGAACTTTGGTGACTTTCAGAAACATAGTTTTTGTGTACACAAATACTGTAAAATAGGTTCTAAAGAAAAGAAATTATCACTGGAGGAAAAATGAAGGTTATTGAAGTGAGGAAATCCCAGATTTGAGTTTTTAAAATTATAAAAATTAAAGACGAGTGGTTAAAGGAAACATCTGGGCATATGAAACGTATCCCAAAATCTACAGAGTATGTGGAACTAAATCGTGCTGTGTTCGAGTGGTTTGTTAGTGCTCGCGCTAAAGGAATTCCTATTTCTGGACCATTACTTCAGACTCAAGCTTTAGAGACAACAAGACAATTAGCCAAAGACAATTTCAGAACTTCCAATAGATGACTCGAGAGTTTCAAACATCGTCATAACATTGTTTTGAATGTTGTGTGTGATGAAACAAATGATGTTGATATGTAGACAGTTGAAGATCGGAAAGGGAAAATTGAAAACATTTAAGAAATTAGACGTTAAATTACAATTATTGTATATAAGTTGAAAATATAATACATAATACATATCAGTCTGTTCTTATTCTTTTCTTATTGTTTGTAAATGGTTTACAGTCAAATATTACAGCTAAAACATTAGTTCAATATGCTGACGACACAAATATATTAATTGAAAGCAATGCACTTGAAAAGCTACAAATCTTATCGAGCAGAATGTTCAGTAATATTTCTAAATGGTTCAGCAATAATAATTTATTTGTGAACTTGGATAAGACACATGTAATTCATTTTCAGTTTTCTCAGAATAAGTCTTCTGTACAATCAATTAATATGTAATAATCAAGTAATTAAGTATATAAGTACAACAAAATTTCTTGGTATTTGGATACAGAGTATCCTAAAGTGGGAGACACATGTTGATCATCTAATTAAAAAACTGAGTACAATTTCTTATAATTTCAGAAAACTGGTACACATAGTTCACATAAAAATTCTAGAAACGTGTGTTTTGCGTGTGCTCACTCCATTTTAAAATATGGCATAACATTATGGGGTAACTCACCACATTGTAAATCATTATTCATAATGCAAAAACTGATTCTAAGACTACTTGGAGGAGTTAAATCAACATCTACGTGTAGACCATTATTTAAAAAATTTTAAATCTTACCTCTAACATGTATTTTCATTTTTGAAATTTTAAAATTTACAAACACAAATTTAATGAAAGGAAATTGCCACTGTACCTTTAATGACACAGTTCATAATCATAATACTAGACAGAGAATGGATATTCATGTGAATAGAAGTAACACAAGAGCTCATCAAAACAGTGCAATAAACCTAGGAATCACTTTTTTAATAAACTTCCTATAGCCAATAGAACCACTTGCAATGTTTCAGCATTTAAAAAGTCAGTTTTGGCATACTTGCTAGAGTGAATTTATGGAAAGTTTATAATATTGTTACATTTCTGAATTAATTGTGTATATTATAAAATTCTTGAGATATCTTTATAAAACATTATTTTGTACAAACACTGACTTGTCCTTGGATGTGACTGGTTCATTTACAAGTATAGTTAATATAATCTACAATCTACCCTTTAGAACAAACACAAAAACACTCTACCATGTAACTAACATTTTACCATTACAAGTAAACATAGAGTTGTCCTTGATAATATATCTCCACAAAATAAAAAATAATCTTCTAAAGTCCAATCTAACATTTGAAAGCTCCTCACATATATATATATAAAACAAGAAATAAAGGAAACTTAACAAAACCAACAGTGAACACTTCTACTTATGGCCTGAACAGCTTAACCTCACACGTTATCAACTTATATAATGCGCTGCCACTGGAACTCAAAGGCTGCAGGAACATAAAAGGTTTTAAAAGGAAAGTTGCTGAAAATTTACTGAAGGCATATATTGATATCTGATAACGTGTTACACATTTATAGCTGGTTTGAAAGCAGAACTGTTTAAAAATTAATATGGATTAATGTCCCATAGAATATGTAGCTTCTATTTTTCTGTTAAGTTCTTTGTTACTATTATTTCTTGAGTTATAGTGAATGTCTGTATCTTTGTATGTTTCATATATGTTATTCTTGTACGGTAATTTATTCCTACTATGAAAATGTAATATAAGTATTGTTAAGGGCTGTTTGCCATCATCTTATATATTTTTGTACTGTTCCCTAGCATGAGCTATGGCTCTGGGAACCTTTTCAGATAATAAATAAATAATTGGACTTTAAATTCACAATTTGACGTGTCTTATATCATAGTACTCATGTACAATATATGATTTACAAGATGAATAAATTATCTATCTACTATTATTTTTACTTTATTATTTAATACTCCTTCACTGTAAAGCTGTACGACTATTTCGTAACTTCTTTGTACTCAAACACATCCCTCTGAAAGACAGAAACCTGTGAAAACGGAAAATAAATGCTGGAGCGATCGTCTTCTGTTTAAGAGAGGTTTTACTGTGTTATCATTCAACATACAATAAGTTGATCGTATTCCATAAATGACAGTCAGTTCGTAATCAAAGCGTGAAGTTGAAGGCTGAGAACTTGGTAGCCGTGAGCTTCCAGAACATACAAAAGTAGCATCAAAGAATGACCCCTGACTTCACATGTTGCCTTTGTACTGATGTTATGTGATTAACGAGCCAGCATCTAGTGTGACGTCACGAGTATCATGTCAATCAATCTGCTGGCTCTTCTGACAAATACTCATCAATTTGTTCCACGTCACAAACAACAACAAGAGGGTAAGACAAGAAAGCGGTGGCAAGATACAAATATGGGACCTCCGATAGTACAAGAGCGAACATGGTAGTCATTTTGGTACTGGCGTAAACAAAACATTGTTTACCGTCACGACCCATCATTATAAGTCATTGTTTGTTGGTTTGTCTCTGCAAAATAATTGTACACGAAGGTGACTGCATCTTCATTTGACGAAAATCTCTGTCCTCCGAGCGCAATTTTCAGATGAGGGAACAAAAAGAAGTCGCTTGGGGTTAGATCTATTGAGTCAAGCAGTTCAACCCGTAATTCGTGGATTTTCGCCATTACAACCACAGAGGTGTGAGACGGTGCGTTGTCTTGGTGAAACAGGAGTTTCTTTTTCTGCAAATGTGGCCGTTTTTCCATAAGTTCTGCCTTCAGCTTGGCAAGTAATGATGCGTAGAGTGCACCTAATGGGTTTTCCTTTTCGAAGATAATCGATTAAAATAAATCCAAAGCTATTCTCCGATTTTCCCTTTGAAGTCACCTGTTTGGACCGTATTTTTGTTTCGGGCGTATAATAGTGTACCCAAGTTTCATCTACAGTAATTAATCGGCGCCAAAACGCAGATTTATTGCGCCTAAAATGCGCCAACAAAGAGTTGGAAATGTTCATTCGAACACGTTTTTGGTCTAACGTGAGCAAACGCGGTACTCAACGCTAGGACAGCTTTCTCATGTCTAATTGTTGATTTAATATGTGACAAATACGTTCTTTTGATATGTTCATAGCCTCTGCTATCTCTCTCACTGTAATTCGGTGGTCGTCTAGCACCATTTGGTGCATTTTGTTGAAGATTTTGTCGGTAGTTGCAGTTTTTGGACGTCCCGAACGTTCATCGTCTCCCAAGCTCTATCGACCACGTTTAAATTCAGCTTCTCAAAGTTTCACTGTGGTAAATGATGGTGCAGAGTCCCCATACAAAGAATCCAACTCATCTTTGATTTGCGTAGGTGTATTGCCTTTCAAAAACAAATATTTAATGACAGCTCCATACTCGATTTTGTCCATGTTCATAAAAGCACTCACATCAACTCACTCAAACGACTGTTATATAACAAATGAGCATCCAAAGTGGCTGAAACTTTGGTGAGTAACTGTCAACAGATGAACAACGAAATTGATTAACGTTCATTTACGAGTGCTGCCATCTTCATGTTTTTTTTTTTTTTTTTTTTTTTATTGCTTAGAAGTACTAGGTGCAAAAATGTTAATTGCACATAATGAAATATACCGCCACATGCACTCTCTTTTTTGTACTTAAAAATCAATATAACAAAATATAAAAAATAATAGTTCAATCAGCCTTTATTTACATCCCTTTTTTATACAAAAGCCTTGTTTTTACTTTTTTAATTTTTTTATTATTTTTTATTTTATATTATTTTTTATTTTATTTTATTTATTTAAGACGGGAATGGGTACAGGGTAAGAAAATTTCTTGTTTTATTGGGTTGTACTGTTAGACAAATGAAGGGTTCTATTTGCTTAACTGGTTATTAGATCTGCATTTGTTCCAAGTGATAAATGTATGGCTCCAGAGAACGTAAGGTTTTCTTCCGTATATAGTTCCATCTCTGCTCCTTTAAAAATATACGTAGGTGCTTTCCCAACACAGTGTCTCCTCGCCTTACTTTCAGCAGCCAACCACACTGCAAAATTGTGAAATTTCGTGCCTTTGATTCATGTTGAGGTCGGAAACTTTTCAGACCACCCTCTTAAGTATATCTCAATTTGAAAAGAAACAGCTTGGTTTAAACTGAGTGTAATTAGAGTAAGCTATGACGTTATCCAAGGAATATGTGCAATCTGAGAGAAGAAGGGAGAAGAAATTCGTAAAAGCTTTCAATGTAAAGCGAGTAATATTTGGAGATATGTTTTGATTAGCATGGGCTTGGACATTCCGAACGAAGAAACACCTTGGAGAAAAATATTCGAGGACAAGCTCGCAAGTTCAGAGCAGTTCCTGTGAAAGATGAAGACTACATGGAGATGATGTTATAGTGACTGTAGTTATTGTTAAGGTCAATCAACAATGATACAGCCAAACCATAACAATGTATCACACAACTTAATAAAAGTATAAGGTCATTTGAATTCAACATCGTAGACATCTTCCATTGGGTTGAAATGCGGGAATTTAATGAAGCATGTGTGGAGATGCAATTCCGTCTGTCAGAGAAAGCTAGCGAGCGACGTGAAACCACAAGAAACAGCCGTCGTAGCCACAAGAACGCGTGAGGTGTTGTAAGAAGTAAGAAATTAGCGCCGATGTTGCGGTGGGTATGTAAACCCGGATATGACAGGCGGCTCTTGTTTGTGGAGCAAGGCTAGTACGTGAGGGCACACAAAAACGCTCTCTGCATGCCCTTACACAACTAAGAGGGACACCTCGTACAGGCTGGTTCAGTTAGCCTGCTGAGGCTCAGGTCGTGTGCCATGTGCGGCCCGTGGTTTAATAATTCCGTCAGACCAGCGGCGCCGCTACGATCCTCCAGTTCAAAGCGATGTTAACGATTTTTTTTCAGTGTGACTAACTTTGCGAACCTTGGCCTACACAATATGCTGGAAAATTATCAGAATATAGTACAGAAGGGACACTGTTTTATTTACTGATTAGTGGCAAGGGAGTACAACAAAGGTCTAGAATGTATTCATTTCTCTTTAAAATCTCTTGCATTCTCCTTGGCATTCATTTTACCAAAGATTGCGTTGTTTTCACTGTAATTTTACACCATTGATCTAGTAGACCGTTCTTTAAATCCTTTACCCTACGAGGGCTTTTCAATAAAGAATTATCATACCTTTTTATGGTCATAATTTTTCGCACTACAATTCAATCTTGTTATATTCTCTTACCTTAATGTGAAACAAACACGACGTAGTACTTTCATTGTTGGCCTGTGAGAACCAGGCAAATTCAGATATGTTCAGTATCGCCTACCGCTGCAATGGAGGTAACATGCGATGACAAAGCGGCTGTGAAATTCTCAACAAATCTTCAGTTGAGGTCTATTCAATGTTACAGGAGGCCTATGGAGAGTCTGTTCTTCCCTACAGCACAGCTCGAAGGTTGTTTAAAATGTTTAAAGAGGGAAGAGACTCAATTTCAAAGGAAGGTGGACCCGGTGCTCTAGTTACTGCTCTTACGGAAGAAAACATCAACACTGCTGCTGCCATTGTGAGAGAGGATCGACGAATTACCTTAAGATCACTTTCTGAAATACTGAACATTTCATTGGGTGCCACCCACACGTTGGTGACAGAAACATTACACATGAGACGTGTTTGTGCGCGATGAGTTCCAAGACTGTTGATTCACGAACAAAAGAACATTCGCATGCAGGTGTGCATGCAGTTAAAGTTGATGTTAGAGGAAGATCCGGAGTTTCTTTTAAACGTAATCACTGCTGATGAAACTTGGCTACATCATTTTGATCCTGAGAGCAAACAGCAAAGCTCAGTGTGGAAATTTCCTTCATCACAAACCCCCCAAAAAGCAAAAGTGGTTGCTTCTGCTGGGAAAGTTGTGCTCATCTCATTCTTTGATATTCATGGAATGGTTTATCAGCATGTTGTACCTGCACACACATCAGTAACTGGACAGTACTACAGGGATGTCCTTAAAACATTGCAAGTTCATATCAGGCGTAAAAGACCACATTTCCGTGAAGCAGGCTGGATGCTGCACCACGATAATGCGCGGCCGCATGTTGCCAATGTTTTTGCTGAATATCTTGCAAAAGTCAACGTGAAGTGCATCCCTCACCCTTCCTATAGTCCGGATTAAGCCAGACGTGACTTTTTTCTATTCCCTAACTTAAAGAAACACCTTCGTGGGAGGCATTATCCATCATCAGAAGCAGTGGTGAAAGCTGCGAAGACGATTTTGAAGGATCTCTCAAAAATGGTTTCCAGCATGTCTTTGAAGACTGGCAGAAACGCTGGGAGAAGTGTATGGCCTTCAGGGGAGACTATTCTGAGAACGACCATCAAAATTATGAGGATGAGTAAAGGTACGCTGTCATAAATAATTGTGATCATTATTTTTTGAACAGTTCTCGTAGATATCTGATGATTCCTAATATTTTTTCCAGCATACTCCACAAATTCTCTATTGGATTCATGTCTGGAGATTCCGGTGATATTGACATCCATCGTGGAGTATTATACAACAACCATAACCTCACATCTAGAGCTGTGTGTTTTAGATCATTATCTTGTGTGAAAGTATAATCCTCAGAAAGACCCATATTATTCACACTTCTGGACAGATGTGTTTTTAGGATATTTATATAAACCTTATGGTTCATAATTCCATCAATAAAACACAAATCGTCCACACCATTTGCACTCATGCAGCCCCAGACAGGTACTGAACCACCTCCAAGTTTAATACAGCCATTATATTTTTCTCCTTAAGCTCAGAATTAATTTTTCTCCACACTATTACTCACCATTTTGACTTAAAGAGCTCAAATTGACTCTCCTCTGTAAATGCAACCTTCTTCCAGAAACCAAACCCACCGTTTTTAGGAGGGCTGTTCAATAAAGAATGACCACAGTGTTTTTTGACAACTTACTCTTACTCATCCTCATAATTTTTATGGTTCTTCTCAAAGTGATCTCAAAATGATGCCTCCCCATCAGAGCCTCCTTGACTAAGAGCAAGGACTTTGTGGACTGCCAAATGTCATGATGTGGTACATAGTCATGGGTAATCTTACTACTTCTATGGAAGTCTTAAGAGAGTGTTTAGATACTCTTGGATGTGTATTTATGTGTCTCCCATCCCGATGGTCCTATCAAAAATGAACAGTGGTCTTCTATGTTTATTGTATTTGGTTTCGTATGTGCCCAGTTGCTGTATTATCGCGTTACCGTTACCATTCTTCTAGATGAAAATTTAAGTTGGGAAACTCACATAGAGACATTGAAGAAAAAACTTAGTAAAATGTGTTTCTTAATGAGGGAAATTACAGGCATGTCGAGCTTGAAAGTTCGGAGAGTAGTGTACTTTTCATATAAACACAGTTTGTTGGCATATGGTATAGTTTTTTGGGGAAATTCTAAGGACAGTATAAAAGTATTCAGATACCAAAAGAAAATAATTAGAATCATAGCAGATCTCTCAAGCACAACTAGTTATAAGCCATACTTCAGTAAATTAGGTATCTTACCTCTGCCAAGTGTATACATATATGAAACTCTTGTACATATGAAAGCAAGCCTAAGTTTATTCAAAACAAATTCTGAAATTCATATACACAACACTAGAACAAAGAATAACACTAGTTGACAAAAATGAACCTTTTTTCTTTCACAAGAATTAAAATTACATTTTCTAGAAGTATTTTTTGTACTGAATTCAAATATAATTTTAGTTTTTCCCCATCATGCAGGAGTTTTGTGTGATATTGATTTGTATTTTTATAATATTCTAAAAAAAAATCTGTAACTAGCTATCTAACAAAAATTATAACTACTCATTCTGACTTAACTAGGAAGTGGTAGTTAGTGATTTTCGGGCGCATGTTGTATCTGGAACGTCTCTGTTCTTGGTCCAACAGTAGTCAGCTAGCATATTGGAACTCCACTTGCCTTAGTAACTCTTTTCCGTAGTAGAAATTTGCTGATGAAAACGCTCACCTTGCTCATCGCTGACAGCTCCAAGATTTTCGGGGAAAAAGTGTAAGTGAGAGCCCAAGAAGTGAATTCTTAAAGACGTGTTGCATCCCATAGCTTTATACCATTTTCTTCAGAGAAGCAGTCCTTGAAATCACTATGGTGACCACGATAACTACATATTCTTACTTCTTTTTGGAGTAGATTCCACCCTTTGAGTCTGGAAGTTAAATCTTCAGCTTGCTGTTTAGAAAGATTGAAATCCCGAATCAGGTCATTAAGGTCTTTCTGATTGGGAAAATATGTTCTGATGATCAGGTATTGGCTTCATATGTAGGATCATTTTTATTTTCATCTGAAGCATTTTCAGTTTCAGTTAGGTCAGATTCAGTTATCACCCAAGGTCGTATCTGCATATACTGGTACAGGGAACTGTTCATTGTGTAAGACAGGTATTATTGCAGATTGCAAATGCGGATACTAAATTGTATGTTTTGTTTTAGATGTGATTCCTTTTATATTTGTCAAACAGAAATAACAATCACTTAAATGATCCTTCGATTCCCTCCAAATCATAGGAATTGCAAATGGCATACGATGTGTACCATTTTTCCACCCAGCCAGCAATCCAACACACGAAACACAGCATGTATTTCGTGCCCAGCTCTTATCAAAATCACCAGCCTGACAGCCAAGTAAAGTTGACAACACTTCCTTTTTTGGAAGTGTTGAAAACAGTGTTGTTATAATAAATTAAATTTAAAGGGAGTCGATTAATGACACTAAACAACACTTACTTTTAAATTTTTCCGGAACATGTTTCAGAGACTTTGCCTCCATCCTCAACCGGCCATCGACTGGTTCTCATTGTTGTAGTTGACAGAGGAGACCTATGACAAAATATTGTCAACTACACCAATGAGAAGCAGTCGATGGCCGGTTGAGGATGGAGGCAAAGTCTCTGAAACATGTTCCGGAAAAATTTAAAAGTGTTGTTTAGTGTCATAATCGACTCCCTTTAAATTTAATTTATTATAACAACACTGTTTTCAACACTTCCAAGAAGGGAAGTGTTGTCAACTTTACTTGGCTGTCAGGCTGGTGATTTTGATAAGAGCTGGGCACGAAATACATGCTGTGTTTCGTGTGTTGGATTGCTGGCTGGGTGGAAAAATGGTACACATCGTATGCCATTTGCAATTCCTATGATTTGGAGGGAATCGAAGGATCATTTAAGTGATTGTTATTTCTGTTTGACAAATATAAAAGGAATCACATCTAAAACAAAACATACAATTAAGTATCCGAATTTGCAATCTGCAATAAGACCTGTCTTACACAATGAACAGTTCCCTGTACCAATATATGCAGATACGATTTTAGGTAATAACTGATTCTGACCTAACTGAAACTGAAAATGTTTCAGATGAAAATAAAAATGATCCTACATATGAAGCCAATACCTGATCATCAGAACATACTTTCCCAATCAGAAAGACCTTAATGACCTGATTCGGGATTTAAAACTGTCTAAACAGCAAGCTGAAGATTTAACTTCCAGACTCAAAGGGTGGAATCTACTCCAAAAAGAAGTAAGAATATGTAGTTATCGTGGCCGCCATAGTGATTTCAAGGACTGCTTCTCTGAAGAAAATGGCATAAAGCTATGGGATGCAACAGGTCTTTAAGAATTCACTTTTTGGACTCTCACTTAAACTTCTTCTCCGAAAATCTTGGAGCTGTCAGCGATGAGCAAGGTAAGCATTTTCATCAGCAAATTTCTACTATGGAAATGAGTTACTAAGGCATGTGGAGTTCCAATATGCTAGCTGACTACTGTTGGACCAAGAAGAGAGACGTTCCAGATACAAAATGTGCCCGCAAATCACTACCTACCACTTTCTAGCTGTCAGAATGTGTAGTTATAATTTTGAGTTAGATAGCTAGTTACAAATTTTTTTTTAGAATGTTATAAACATTCAAATCAATATCACACAAAACTCCTGCCTGATGGGGAAAAACTAAAATTATATTTGAATTCAGCACAAAAAAAATTCTTCTAGAAAATGTTATTTTAATTCTTGTGAAAGAAAACAGGTTCATTTTTGTCAACTAGTGATAAATTTATTTGTGAAGGCACACAAAACAAAGATGTATGAAAATAGTTTCACATATTCTGGCTTACATCTTTACAATAAGCTACCTGAATCTATAAAAAAAGATTGAATTACAACATCAATTTAAGAAATTGTTATTAAACTTCCTTAGAGCCAATAGCTTCTACAGCGTGGATGAATTTTTAAATTTATAAATATTTAGTTAGCTACCTAATATATTAAATTCGCATTTTGTATCGGTTTTTCTTAAATCCGACGATAGTTCCGAACAGGAAATTGGGGAGAGTGGAGAAACGATTTTTCAAATAATGGCGCCCAAATTACGCAAAAGGATTAAGATGCTGCAAAACCGAAAATCAAGGGGACCAGACAATATACCTACTGAAATATTAAAGCTTGGGGGTGAAGCCATGATTCCCTATATTATGCTCTTGTTCAACATGTCAATTAACAACTGTGCATTACCGGAAGACTGGAAAACAGCTATTATAGTTCCGATTAATAAAGGGGGTAATAAAACAGAAATAAATAATTATCGGCCAGTTAGTCTAACTTCAGTAGTATGTAAATTAATGGAGCATTTAATTGCAGAATATATACGAGAGGAGTTAGAAAATAAAAAGTGGTTTAATGAAGCGCAACATGGATTTAGACCTGGGTATTCGTGCGAAAGTCAAATTAATTCATTATTTCAAGATTTGGCAGATGAGGTAGATGCAGGGGGAAGAACTGATGCAGTGGTAATTGACTTTTCTAAAGCTTTTGATTTAGTGCCACATAGTTTACTTATTTGTAAGCTAGCTAACACAGGAATTGACAAACGCGTAGTATTATGGGTTAAACATTTTTTGAAAGGGAGAACGCAAAAAGTTAAAGTAGGTAATGAGCTGTCCGATAGGGGAACCGTAAGTTTGGGTGTGCCGCAAGGCTCAGTACTAGGAACTTTACTATTTCTCGTTTTTGTTAATGACATTGCTGTTAATATTAACTGCCAGATAAGGTTGTTTGCAGACGATTGTATCATTTATAATAAAATTCGGAATACAGTGCATGAAACCGCTCTTCAGGATGATTTAAATGAAATCTGTAATTGGGCTGCGGCTAACAAAATGTCAATTAATGCCAAGAAAAGTAAGTCCATTGTTTTTAGTAGAACTAGGGGCAAAATTATTGTTAAGTATCACATGGGAGGGGTGCAAATTCCACAAGTGTACCTGGCAAGTAATGCTGGATGGGACGAACAAGTAAATTCCACGTCTAGGAATGCGTGGAAGGCATTACATGTCGTAATGAGAATATTGAAAAAGGGGAGCGCTAGGTCCAGGGAAATTGCCTACAAGGCCTTAGTGCGGCCGGTTATGGAATATGGAGTAGCATCCTGGGACCCGTATAGAGCTAACCAAATCGATCCATTAGAAAAAATACAGAAGAGGACATTAAAATTCATAAAAATAGGCAAGTATTTTGGGCCTATAAAAGGAGATGAGACTAAATGGGAGGAATTAAGAATTAGGCGTAAAAAACATAGGTTGGTAGCATTATTCAAAGCTAATGCTGGTGTAAAGTCATGGGTGGACGTTAGTGTAAGGTTAGATAATCCGGATTATTATGGACGAAACGATCATAGGTATAAAATTAAGGGTAGAAGATACAGAACCGAAGTAGGAAAATTTTCTTTTGTTAACAGAAACATTGAAGAATGGAATGAATTGCCTGTAGCAGTCTTTCAAGACTGTCCCCTATCGCTGAAGAAATTTAGAAAAAATCTAGATGGTTTATAGTTTAACTTTTGAAGTATAGTGGTATATAATATGTAAAAAGAGAAGTAATTAGATATGTTTTAAGTGACTAAAGTAAAATAATATCATGTTTGTATTGTTTATTGTGTTATTGTTGTAAATCTAGTATTTGTAATTTGATCTGTATTCTTAACTCTGCCACCGGGTAGTACCCAATTGCAGTGAATAAATACATACATACATACATACATACATACATACATACATACATACATACATACATACATACATACATACATACATACATACATACATACATACATACATACATACATACATACATACATACATACATACATACATACATACATACATACATACATACATACATACATACATACATACATACATACATACATACATACATACATACATACATACATACATACATACATACATACATACATACATACATACATACATACATACATACATACATACATACATACATACATACATACATACATACATACATACATACATACATACATACATACATACATACATACATACATACATACATACATACATACATACATACATACATACATACATACATACATACATACATACATACATACATACATACATACATACATACATACATACATACATACATACATACATAAATACATACATACACATACATACATACATATATACATCATACATACATAAATATTGTACTTAGTTTTTAATTTGACGTGTCCTATAACATGTACATGTTTTAATGGATGAATCAATAAATCAAATCAAATCTTTGCGCTTATACACGTTAAAGCTGAGTCTTTTGATTGGGGTCAACCGATGTAAGGAAATATTGTTGGTTTCTTATGTATATTCTTTTTCTAATTGTGTTTGTTATATTCTATGTGCTATGGTTAGAGGAATACCTTTTGGAGTATCTGTATGTAACCAGAAAGGTTTTACAGAAGGATGAAAGACGAAGTTGCCTTCGATGCAGGTTTCAACGACCTTGAAATTGGACATGCCCAATGAAGTAGACCAGCAGTTAGCCAAACCGTACAGCCGCTGTCCTAACTCGGGGCTGTCGGAGCACAGACACGGTTTAATGGAAATTGTTTGTGTGATTGACACCCAGCAAATGGAGTCCAGGCACATACCTCCTTTGTCTTTATGCCTTCTTTCGTTTTGTGGCTCTATGCCGGCGGCAAGGGCTACCCCGCTTGGGTAATTCCATCCAAGAATTTGTATTTCTCTGCCGGACTACTTTTCTTTTGTGCTTACACCTACGGCATGACCGTAAAAGGGACCTTAAGGATTCTTATTAAATTTAAAATTCCTATACCGAGCTGTTTTAAATGCTTCTTGTCAGTGTGAGACGAGTGTACAGATGCCAACTTTGACGCTAGATTTATAATTTGATAAAATAACTGTAAAAGTTGCATAAAAAATTTGTGTGTGCTCAAGATCACACGACAGAAGTGAACACTTAAAAAAAACTATGGAAACGTAGACTCAGATTAAAAAATTCAATGCCATAGCCGGGATTTGAACCACGGATCTACTGCTCGCCGTCCAGCCGCTCTAATCCTTGAGCTACTATGGCCAACGTGCCGATATGACATTAAATTCTCCAACTGACTCATGTTTTTCCCGGTAAACCACTAGGAGTTCTCATAAACACATCAGACAACTACCTTAATGACAACTTACTATGCTGTAAGTACTTTAAGGCCCGGGCTTTATAGTAAACCACTAGGAGTTCTCATAAACACATGAGACAACTATCTTAATGACGACTTACTATGCTGTAAGTACTTTAAGGCCCGGGGTTTATAGTAAACCACTAGGAGTTCTCATAAACACATCAGACAACTACCTTAATGACGACTTACTATGCTGTAAGTACTTTAAGGCCCGGGCTTTATAGCTCGGACCACTAATAGGTCAATTAATGGAAATTAATTGTTCTTTCACACTAGTCGTGTGTAGGCTAAATTGTGGAAACGTAGAGTCAGACTGAAAAATGCAATGCCATAGCCGGGATTTGAACCACGTATCTTCTGGTTTCCGTCTTGCCGCTTTAAACATTGAGCTACTATGGCCAACGTGCCGATATGACATTAAATTCTCCAACTGACTCATGTTTCTCCCGGTAAACCACTAGGAGTTCTCATAAACACATGAGACAACTACCTTAAGGGGGGACGTACGAGAAAATGTTCAAAAAATCTAATTTTTTTATTGTTTTGTAAAATAGTATATAGTGTTAGCTATCAAACAGCAAAATATTATGACTTTACATGGTCTGTATGTACGTTAAAAAATTAAATGCCATAGTGTTGCATAGTAACTACACATAGTCTTCCATCAGCTGTCTTGGAATCTATAAAGCCCACCTACCAATTCTTAGCACACCCAGACTTGCTAAAAATGTCTCTATGGGGAGACACAAAACCCAAATGAAAGCCTCTACAGTTTGATATGGAAAAGGTGTCCCAAAGCATCATTTCTGGCTTCCAGTGGTGAAAATTGCTACATTTGATGCTGCAATAGTGTTTAATGAATTGAATGTTGTCAGAAAGAAAGTTATGTATCAGTTAGGGTATCAACCTGGTGTGTTTATGGAAACAATTTTGCAGAGTATCGGCACCATTCGCATCGCTGGTGCAGAAAGAGCTATGACATTAATGCAGAAAGAAGGCAGACAAAAGAGAAATTTAAAAGGAAAGGCTGAAGAAGACCAGAATGAGGATACAGACTATGGATATGGGAGGTTCTGACTTAAAATGATAAGTCAAACCGAATGATACTTATTGTATTTTTAATTGCCTTTCCCCGTAACTTGCATTTTCTACAACTTCAACCCATTTTTCTCTCAAACTACTTCATCTACAGTGATGACATTTAGCACACAGCTTTCTTATGCCACAATGAACATTTTTTTGGTTCTATAATTTAAGATTAAGCTCCAAATGGAATGTGATGATACAAAATATATGAAATTATTTTAATTTTTAAAGGATGATCATGATTAACATTTTTTTTTAAATTCTATACAGCTTCAATAAGAAATCTAAATCCAACAAATTCATTTTTAGTCTGTTTTAAAATAACATACCAAACTTCAGAAAGATAACATAAGTGAATTTTGAAGGAAAAAAATGGGCTTAAGTTTGTAAATATCTCTGCAAATAGAAAAATATGTAGCAGTAGTTATAAACAATGGAAAATTAGGAAAACAATTGTGAATATTAACTGTATTATCTTAAATGAGTATACTAAGTTTCACTTCTCTTACTTGAAAACTTTGAATGTTATGGCTATTGATGTAAGACCCTGAATATTTGCATATGTCCCCCCTTAAAGGTAACTTAATATGCTGTAAGTACTTTAAGGCCCGAGCTTAATAGTACGGACCACTATTAGGTACAATTAATGGAAATTAATTGTTCTTTCACACTAGCCGTGTGTAGGCTAAATTGTGGAAACGTAGAGTCAGACTGAAAAATTCAATGCCATAGCCGGGATTTGAACCACGGATCTTCTGGCCTCCGTCCAGCCGCTCTAACCATTGAGCTACTATGGCCAAAGTGCCGATATGACATTAACTTATCCAACTGACTCTTAGGACTACACAAAACTCATTCTTTGGATTTGTTTCTCTCGTCTGTGCATGTTGTTCGGTCAACTTGTCACTTCTATACCTGCATCAGTTTGAGGTAGAGTAACTCTAAATATCAATGCGCTGAGCTTGCTTACAGAAACTAATCCTGTTATAACCACATGGTATCTAGAACATTACATGTCTGTTAGTGAAAAAAAAAACAGTCTTTATAAACTCACTTTCGATGTCTTCTATGCCCTTCGTTCGGGTTATTTCGGGTTTATATTCCATAGTACAATACCATCACAGACAGTTTCGTGGGTTTCCTCCGTGCCAAGTTAAATAACCAATTAAAATATAATACCGATACCTAAAGTCCCACACTAAATCTAAAAATTATAGCAAAACTATAAATATATAGTAATAACGACTGCTACGCCATCTGTGCTTAGATAAGGAAACAAATTAGAGAGTAGCGCCATCTGCCATATACATAGATTAGAACCTCGATACAGAAACAGCAGTATCGCGATAAAAGATTATGACCTGACGTTTGTTAGTCTCGCAAAAGCTCGAGAACGTCTGAACGATTTGCCTAATTTTGATTTCGTTTAAGTCCAAGGAAGGCTAAAAAGGGGAGGAAAAACATCCTGAAGTGATAATGGACCGAGTTATTAACTAAATATAAATGTACACGCACAAACCTTTAGTTAACACATACACCTTCTTTTATTTTAGACCAACAAAAGCACTACGAAGCACAAAGATATTCCACTTCTTGCCAAAGACTTCACAGATATTTCACTTACCATATTTTATTAAAACACGTTTATCGTTTGTTATCAACAATGGATTTTTTATATAGCTTAATAAGAAGATTAGACACAAAATCAATTTCTGAATGTACTATAACATTATAAATATTTGACCAGGGACAGTTGTTCTGAAATATTGGTGAATCATTGGACACCTTTTAACAATTTGTGTTTGCGAACTCGTGAATGTTAATTCACTTGACACAACATTAATTAAATTCCTTTGTAACTTTGTGAAAATAAAAGACTGCATGACAAGAACTGGATAAAAGCTTCAAAATGAGGATATTTTTGAAGAAATGAATGTGATGGAAAATGCTTATAGCACCAAAATTTAAGAATAAAACCCATTTTTATACAGAAGTTTTACTAATATTATATTAAGGGTCAAAACATTTTTCTTCTTGCGTATTTAATAAGATTTGCATACCCAGAGAAAAGCGGTTAGGTTATATCCAACAATGAATGAAATGTTACACAAATGAATCCAAGATACATCGAACTTAGAGTTACCAGACATTCATCTTTCAGGATAAGAGAAAACCTCCAACGCTAAGTCATATCGGACGATGAATGAAATGATGTTCAAATAAGTACAGGGCACATAGAGCTTAGAGTTACCAGACATTCATCTTTCAGGATAAGAGAAAACCTCCAACGTTAAGTCATATCAGACGATGAATGAAATGATGTTCAAATGAGTACAGAGCACATAGAGCTTAGAGTTACCAGACATTCATCTTTCAGGATAAGAGAAACCCTTCAACGCTAAGTCATATCGGACGATGAATGAAATGATGTTCAAATAAGTACAGGGTACATAGAGCTTAAAGTTACCAGACATTCATCTTTCAGGATAAGAGAAAACCTCCAACGCTAAGTCATATCGCACAATGAATGAAATGATGCTCAAATAAGTACAGGGCACATAGAGCTTAGAGTTACCAGGCATTCATCTTTCAGGATAAGAGAAACCCTTCAACGTTAAGTCATATCGGACGATGAATGAAATGATGTTCAAATGAGTACAGGGTACATAGAGCTTAGAGTTACCAGACATTAATCTTTCAGGATAAGAGAAAACCTCCAACGTTAAGTCATATCGGATGATGAATGAAATGATGTTCAAATAAGTACAGGGTACATAGAGCTTAGAGTTACCAGACATTAATCTTTCAGGATAAGAGAAACCCTTCAACGTTAAGTCACATCGGACGATGAAAGAAATGATGTTTAAATAAGTACAGGGTACATAGAGCTTAGAGTTACCACACATTCATCTTTCAGGATAAGAGAAAAGCTCCAACGTTAAGTCATATCGGACGATGAATGAAATGATGTTCAAATGAGTACAGAGTACATAGAGCTTAGAGTTACCAGACATTAATCTTTCAGGATAAGAGAAAACCTCCAACGTTAAGTCATATCGGACGATGAATGAAATGATGTTCAAATGAGTACAGAGTACTTACAGTTACCAGACATTTTATTTTTCAGGATAAGAGAAAACCTCCAACGTTAAGTCATATCGGACGATGAATGAAATGATGTTCAAATAAGTACAGGCTACATAGAGCTTAGAGTTACCAGACATTCATCTTTCAGGATCAGAGAAAACCTCCAACGTTAAGTCATATCGGACGATGAATGAAATGATGTTCAAATAAGTACAGGCTACATAGAGCTTAGAGTTACCAGACATTCATCTTTCAGGATCAGAGAAAACCTCCAACGTTAAGTCATATCGGACGATGAATGAAATGATGTTCAAATAAGTACAGGGTACATAGAGCTTAGAGTTACCAGACATTAATCTTTCAGGATAAGAGAAAGCCTCCAACGTTAAGTCATATCGAACGATGAATGAAATGATGTTCAAATAAGTACAGGGTACATAGAGCTTAGAGTTACCAGACATTAATCTTTCAGGATAAGAGAAAACCTCCAACGTTAAGTTATATCGGACGATGAATGAAATGGTGTTCAAATAAGTACGGGGTACATAGAGCTTAGTGTTACCAGACAGTCATCTTTCAGGATAAGAGAAAACCTCCAACGTTAAGTCATATCGGACGATGAATGAAATGATGTTCAAATAAGTACATGGTACATAGAGCTTAGAGTTACCAGACATTAATCTTTCAGGATAAGAGATAACCTCCAACGTTAAGTCATATCGGACGATGAATGAAATGATGTTCAAATAAGTACAGTGTACATAGAGCTTAGAGTTATCAGACATTCATCTTTCAGGACAAGAGAAAACCTCCAACGTTAACTCATATCGGACGTTGAATGAAATGATGTTCAAATAAGTACAGGGTACATAGAGCTTAGAGTTACCAGACATTCATCTTTCAGGATAAGAGAAAACCTCCAACGTTAAGTCATATCGGACGATGAAAGAAATGATGTTCAAATAAGTACAGGGTACATAGAGCTCAGAGTTACCAGACATTCATCTTTCAGAATAAGAGAAAACCTCCAACGTTAAGTCATATTGGACGATGAATGAAATAATGTTCAAATAAGTACAGGGTACATAGAGCTTAGAGTTACCAGACATTCATCTTTAAGGATAAGAGAAAACCTCCAACGTTAGGTCATATCGGACGTTGAATGAAATAATGTTCAAATAAGTACAGGCTACATAGAGCTTAGAGTTACCAGACATTCATCTTTCAGTATAAGAGAAAACCTCCAAGGTTAAGTCATATCGGACGATGAATGAAATGATGTTCAAATAAGTACAGGGTACATAGAGCTTAGAGTTACGAGACATTCATCTTTCAGAATAAGAGAAAACCTCCAACGTTAAGTCATATCGGACGATGAGTTAAATGATGTTCAAATGAGTACAGGGTACATAGGGCTTAGAGTTACCAGACATTCAACTTTAAGGTCATCTTTCTTCCTCAAATTATGTTTAAAAGAAGCTCAATGGTTTAGAGCGGCAGAAGATCCGTGGTTGAAATCCCGGCAGTGGCATTGAATTTTTAGTTTGATCTACCCTTTCTAATGACACTTTTTACGCTGCTACAATTGAAAAAGTGGTTCTCATTATTTTCTTATATGTCAATAATACCGGTTTGAAGTCAGAGACAGTGAACTTCCAATTCAAGAATTTTTCCTTCTTCAGGCCTAAACCCACAAAGCACAAAGAGCGAGCCTTTTGAATAATATAATTTCCGCTGGCGGTTTCTTGCAGTGAAAGACACTTGAGTGCAAGAAATGTATGGATCCCGTTTTTGTTGGCATTCCTTTTCATCAACTCCTAGCCCGAAACCACAAAACAATGCAACAGCGAGAGTGGGGTAGGTGGAAAATGAATGATTTCGTTTGGAAGAAGAAGGCAGACAGTTTAGTTTATTACGTTCTGACCCGCTGTAGCCTTCCTCATCATCACCACCGACGTAACAACAAAAACAAAACACGGTCTCCTGCGATGTAAAGTGAAACAAAACACAATGCCACCACTTGAGGTCGCAGATATATCCTCTTAAAATTTGTAGGTATAATTAGCTGTGATAATAAATTTAAAATTTCCCTATTAAGAATATATAAAATGAGCTGTGACATTTCATATTAACTTACTGTGAAATTATCACAAAACAGTCCAATAGTTACATTTAAAACAGTTTTTCTCCCGATACTTCCACAAACTATTCATAAAATAAGGGTATCCTTCTCTCTCCTTCATCAGCAACCCCCCAAAAAGCAAAAGTGGTTGCTTCTGCTAGGAAATTTATGGTCATCTCATTCTTTGATATTCATGGAATGGTTTATCAGCACGTTGTACCTGCACACACATCAGTAACTGGACAATACTACAGGGATGTCCTGAAAACATTGCAAGTCCATATCAAGCGCAAAAGATCACATTTCCGTGAAGCAGGTTGGATGCTGCACCACGATAATGCGCGGCCACATATTGCCAATGTTTTTGCTGAATATCTTGCAAAAATCAACGTGACGTGCATCCCTCCCCCTCCCTATAGTCCGGATTTAGCCCCATGTAACTTTTTTCTATTCCCTAACTTGAAGAAACGCCTTCGTGGGAGACATTATCCATCATCATCAGAAGCAGTGGTGAAGGCTGCAGAGGGGATTATTAAGGATCTCTCAAAAAATGGTATCCAGCATGTCTTTGAAGACTGGCAAGTACATCACATTCAGGGGAGACTATTTTGAGAAGGACCATCAAAATTATGAGGTTGAGTAAAGGTACTTTGTTAAAAAAATTGTGATCATTCCTTATTGAGCAACCATCATATTTTAATTTTAGTATACCTACTGACATTCCTTTATTTAAACATATTCTGCAAGGACATATAAACATGTTACCACTTGCTATTCTTTCTTGAATTTCTACTGATGTTTTATCCACTGTTACTATAGATCCCAGATATTTAAATATTTCCACTCTTTGATATTCTTTCTCATGTAATTTAACTGTAGGTTCACTTCTTCTTGCATCCTCATCACCTCCCATCTTCATATATTTAGATTTACTAACATTCACTACCAATCCTAGATCTTATGCTTTCTCTTGCAACACTGCATAACTTTCCTCTTGCAAGAATTGCCACGTCGTCAACATATGCCACTATGTGTACTGATCTGGAAAGTATAATTCCTCCAGGGTTTATGGGTAACTGTCGGATTAATTTTTCCAGTTCTAAATTAAACAGCAGTGTGGATAGCGCATTTCCTAGCCTCAACCCCCTCTCCACGGTAAACATACCTGATAAATGGAAGGTAATTGTTATTTCACACTAGCCGTGTGTAGGACGCACTATGAAAGGCTAGAGCCAGACTGAAAAACTCAAGGCCATAGCCGGGATTTGAACCACGTATCTTCCGGTCTCCGTCCAGGCGCTCTAAACTACCGAGCCATCATGGCCAACGTGCCGACATGACATTAAATTCTCCAACTGACTCGTGTTTTTCCCGGTAAACCACTAGGAGTTCATAAACACATGAGACAACTACCTTAATGGCGACTTACTATGTTGTAAGTACTTTAAGGCCCGGGCTTTATAGTAAACCACTAGGAGTTCTCATAAACACATGAGACAACTACCTTAATGGCGACTTGCTATGCTGTAAGTACTTTAAGGTCCGGGCTTTATAATTCGGAACACTATTAGGTACAATTAATGGAAATCAATTGAATTTTCACACTAGCCTTGTGGAGGACGCACTATGAAAGAGCAGAGCCAGACCTTGGCAGACAATGCCATAGCCAGGATTTGATCTACGGATCTTCTGGTCTCGTCCAGTCGCTCTAAACCACCGAGCCACCATGGCCAACGTGCCAACATGATATAAAACTCTCCAACTGACTCGTGTTTTCTCGGTAAACCACTAGGAGTTCTCACAAACACATGAGACAACTACCTTAATGGCGACTTACTATGTTGTAAGTACTTTAAGGCCCGGGATTTATGTAAACCACTAGGAGTTCTCATAAACACATGAGACAACTACCTTAATGACGACTTACTATGCTGTAAGTACTTTAAGGTCCGGGCTTTATAGTAAACCACTAGGAGTTCTCATAGACACATGAGACAACTACCTTAATGACGACTTACTATGCTGTAAGTGCTTTAAGACCCGGGCTTTATAGTAAACCACTAGGAGTTCTCATAAACACATGAGACAACTACCTTAATGACGACTTACTATGCTGTAAGTACTTTAAGGCCCGGGCTTTATAGTAAACCACTAGGAGTTCTCATAAACACATGAGACAACTACCTTAATGACGACTTACTATGCTGTAAGTACTTTAAGGCCCGGGCTTTATAGTAAACCACTAGGAGTTCTCATAAACACATGAGACAACTACCTTAATGACGACTTACTATGCTGTAAGTACTTTAAGGCCCGGGCTTTATAGTAAACCACTAGGAGTTTTCATAAACACATGAGACAACTACCTTAATGACGACTTACTATGCTGTAAGTACTTTAAGGCTCGGGCTTTATAGTTAACCACTAGGAGTTCTCATAAACACATGAGACAACTACCTTAATGATGACTTACTATGCTGTAAGTACTTTAAGGCCCGGGCTTTATAGTTAACCACTAGGAGTTCTCATAAACACATGAGACAACTACCTTAATGGCGACTTACTATGCTGTAAGTACTTTAAGGCCCGGGCTTTATAGTTAACCACTAGGAGTTCTCATAAACACATGAGACAACTACCTTAATGACGACTTACTATGCTGTAAGTACTTTAAGGCCCGGGCTTTATAGTTCGGACCACTATTAGTACAATTAATGGAAATTAATTGATCTTTCACACTAGCCTTGTGTAGGCCGTACTATGAAAGAGAAGAGCCAGACTGCAAAATTCAATTTCATAGCCGGGATTTGAACCATGGATCTTCTGGTCTCCGTCCAGCCGCTGTAAACCAACGAGCTACCATGGCCAACGTGCCAACTTGACACCAAGGCCGAGCCGTGGCTCAGTGGTTAGACCGCTTGGCACTCACCAAGGCGGCCCGGCTTCGATCCCACGTGACTGCAAAGTGAGATTAGTGGTGGACAACACGGCGCTGGGCGGCTTTTCTCCGGGATATCCGGTTTCCCCCGCCATCTCATTCCACCGGTGCTCCATCTGCACCTCATGTATCATGAATGTCATCACCTGCGCGCCCATATGTAGTAAAAGCGGGCGTTAAACACTACACATCTCATTTTCCAACTGACTCGTGTTGTAAGTCGCCATTAAGGTGGTTGTCTCATGTGTTTATGAGAACTCTTAGTGGTTTACCGGAATAAACAAGAGTCATTTGGAGAATTTAATGTCATGTTGGCACCACTGGCATGGCGGCTCAGTAGTTTAGAGCGGCTGGACGGAGACCGGAAGATCCGTGGTTCAAGTCCCAGCTGTGGCATTGAGCTTTCCAGTCTGGCTCTACTCTTTCATACATGATAAATCATTTTCCAATCTAACTGTGCGTCTTGCCAATTCCATAGTTATTCTTGTCATTTATTTATTTTTTTTTTTTTTTATTTTTTTTTTATTTTTTTTTATTTATTTATTTATTATTATTATTTTTTTTTTTTTTGTAAAATTACGTCCTCCAAAGTTAACTGATACCGGACGATGAATGAAATGGGTGAAACAATGGTCAAATGAGCCCAGGATCCATAGAGCTTAGAGTTACCCACCATTAGTCTTTCAGGATAAGGAAAAACTCCGAAAAAACCTTATGCAGGTAACCCACCCTGACTGTGATTCGATTTCCGAACCTCTTGAACGTGAGGCAGACACGCTACCATCTACGCTACTGAGGCGGGCCCTGCTTTTAGTGATTGCATTTGTTGTCACGTTATGTTGAAGTTGGTCTAATGTCCACAGAACAAACGACGTATGACACATTTCCTACTTACCTTTACCCATTTTTGGAATAGAATGTAATTTGTTTCTTATGCTTATTCCTGTATATTCAAATATATATTATATTTCCTCAGAAGTGGTACTGGTCTAAAATTACAGATATATACAGTTTTTCAATGTGAGCAGCTCTCCTGTAAGAAAGTTTAGTTTTATTATTATTTTTTGTATATACATTATAATCAAGTTTGTCAGGAGAACAATCGAAATAATTGTATAAGGTTAGAAAACTGTAAACGTTAGATATGTTGATGTTTTATGAGAAAAACGGTTCTCTCGTAGTCGCAGACTGCAATTTCCAAAGAGTTATCTTGTGGCCTGGGAAAATATTATTTGGTTGCATATCTTTGTGCATTACGTGAATACCATAATACGTTTAGGTTCTTGAATAACTATGAGAGTAATAATGTGTAGAAATTAAATTTATCCCAGTAAAATATAAGAAATTACTCGATTATTCCAGACGAGGATTCGGTTAGCACCAAGGGGTGTTATTCCTTATGTAGCTCTTCCATAAAATGGAGAGAAGGTTAGGGAAATCAGATGTCTGCCTGATATGTCACATCATTTTGGTTTTAGTAAGGGCTATAAAAATACAATTATAATAGGTAAATATATAAACTATATAAATAATTGACAATAATTTAATGAAGGGAGAAAAGAAATATATTTCTTAACTTTTCACTTGTTTTTGAAGAGCCAAGGATAATTCAGACACTAAATTAATACGAGAAAGTCAAAGACAAACACAGAAACACAGATTTTGACTATTTAGTATTTAATTACCTCGGAATCTGTCGTATCTCTCTCCTTCCCCAAAGGATGTTGAGCCACTCTGGTCCTGAAGCCCACGGACAGGGATATAGAAAGAGAAGGTCCCGACCGGGTCCAGGATTTAATAACCTGCACAAGGCCGGCCGATCCTCTGAGTTATAACTCATCATAACTCACCCCTAGCAGCCAGCGTGGCCCAGACCAAAAGTGACAGCATTGTGACGACCCGATCTTCCCAAAGGGCAAAACATGAACAACCTGCAGCCGGGGTTACAATGCCATATAATTAATCATTATATAAATTGAGAAAATCTTGCAAGTTGCTCTGCTCTCTTGTACAAACGAATGCTTAAAAACCGTTATTCAATTATTTAAAGACATTTTATGACAATGAACTTATTACGAATTTCCTATAAGTTTAAGTGATAGTTGAATGTCTTGATATCTGGCTATTATGTATCAGTTTTATGCTCCATTCTCTTTGCATGATCATTAAACAACGAATAACAATTCGCTTTTTACAAAAGTAAAAGTAGAGGAAAATTCAAACAAATAACAAGCAATATCTCGACAAGGTTCACTCCATAATATATACAAATGTAAATTATGTACTTTACTTAACAAAATCTATGTTCTTTCATGTAGTAAAATTTGGTATAGCCAAATACAGTAAAACCTGCCGAAACGGACCGGAAACCTGGAAAAAGGGAAAATCAATTTCTGAACGTAGATATTTCCCATTTCCCGTAGATATATACTTTTCGGGAACCTTCTGCTAAATAACCTGATTAAAATGGATTACTTTATGTGTAATAGATAGGGGTAGTGTTTTTCACAAATGCGATATAGCGCGATAAAGTGCGATAATGACTCAAAATGCGACATAACTGCGAAATCGAATGTTTTCCAAGTAATTTCTTTTCTTCTGGAAACTTTAACTGAAGAATCTATGCAACCTTTGCATGTTTAGAAAGTTACAAAGTGACCACTCTTCTGGAAATATGCAAACCAACCTTTCCCGCTAAATTAGCGTATTGTTCCACCATTGCCCACCAATGCTCTACAAGTACGTTTCGGTAGCTTCATGGTAGCGTGTCTGCCTCACGTTCAAGAGGTCCAGAGTTCGCATCTCGGTCAGGGTGAGTTACCTGAATAGCGTTTTCTCTGTGGTTTGCCCTTATCCTTCACGACGAATGTGGGTTAACTCTAAACTCCATGGACCCTGGACTCATTTAAGCATCGTTTCACCCATTTCATTCACCGCCCGATATGACAACGTTGGAGGACGTTGGAGCACCGATATAAAAAATGTATTAGCTATCTTCAGATTTTTTCAATTTTTTTTTTCTGTAGCAATCGATACGTTGTTGTTTTTCATCGGTAGTCTATGACAACAAAGTTTTCTCTCGTCTAACTGTTGATGTATTTGACTCATACCAATGTCCAACATGTCCGTCAGTAACAACAGTTCTTGGACTTAGTCCTTCACGAAATTCATCACTGAGATCAAAGTGATGTTTTGAATTCGCTTTACCAATTACAAATAATAGCTTTAAGCTTTACTGGGGGGGGGGGGGGTTGAAAATATTTTGAACTGTTTATTTAAGTTAATTGGTGGAAATTCATCAATTTCTTCACAATAGCCGCACATAGGCCAAGGTTATGTATGGCTAGAGTCAACATGAAAAATGCAATGCTATGGCCGGGATTTGAACTACGAATCTCCTAGTTTCCGTCCAGTCGCTCTAAACCATTGAGCTACCATGGCCAACATGCCGTCCTTTTGAATCTATCCATAGCAATCATTAGCCTATGTGCAGCTAGTGTGATGCAATGATTAATTTCCACAAACTAACTTAAATACTAAGAGTTAAATGATGAAGCCTGGGACTCAAATACGCGAGATGTTCAATACAGAATGATCCTCTTTTTTTTTCTTTTTTTTTTTTTTTTAACAACGTACCTTTACTCATCCTCATAATTTTGATGGTCCTTCTCAAAATCGTCTCCCCTGAATGCGATGTACTTGTCCCAGCGTTTCTGCCAGTCTTCAAAGACATGCTGTACATCATTTTTTGAGAAATCCTTCAAAATCGACTCCGCAGCCTTCACCACTGCTTCTGATGATGGATAATGTCTCCCACGAAGGCGTTTCTTCAAGTTAGGGAATAGAGAAAAAAAAATCACACGAGGGCTAAATCCAGACAATAAGGAGGGTGAGGGATGTACTTCACGTTGATTTTTGCAAGACATTCAGCAACAACATTGGCAATATGCAGTCGCACATTATCGTGGGTCAGCATCCAGCCTGCCTCACGGAAATGTGGTCTTTTGCGCCTGATATGGACTGGCAATGTTTTCAGGGCATTCCTGTAGTATTGTCCAGTTACTGATGTATGTGCAGGTACAACATGCTGATAAACCATTCCATGAATATCAAAGAATGAGATGACTACAACTTTCCCAGCAGAAGTAACCACTTTTGCTTTTTGGGGGGTTACAGATGCAGGAAATTTCCACACTGAGCTTTGCTATTTGCTCTCAAGATCATAATAGTGTAGCCAAGTTTCATCAGTAGTGATTAAGTTTGAAAGAAACTCCGGATCTTCCTCTAACATCAACGTTAACTGCATGCAGACCCGCATGCGAATGTCCTTTTGTTCGAGAATCAACATTCTTGGAACACATCGCACACAAAGACGTCTCATGTGTATTGTTTCTGTCACCAACGTGTGGGTGACACCCAATGAAATGTTCAGTATTTCAGAAAGTGATCTTAAGGTAATTCGTCAATCCTCTCTCATGATGGCAGCAGCAGTGTTGATGTTTTCTTCCGTAAGAGCAGTAACTGGAGCACTGGATCCACCTTCCTTTGAAAATGACTGTCTCCCCTCTTTAAACATTTTAAATCACCTTCGAGCTATGCTGTAGGGAAGAACAGACTCTCCATAGGCCTCCTGTAACATTGTATAGGCCTCCACTGAAGATTTGTTGAGACGAAAGCAGAATTTCAAAGCCGCATATTGTTCCTCGCGTGTTACCTCCATTGCAGCGGTAGGCGATAAAGAACATGTCTGAACTTGCCTGGTACTAACAGGCGGGAACCAGGAGTCCCAACAATGAAACTACTACGACGTGTTTTTTTACATTAATCTAACAGAATATAATGAGATTGAATTTTAGTGCGAAAAATTATGACTGTAAAAATTATGATCGTTCCTTGTTGGACAGCCCTCGTACATAGATTATTTTTTATGTTCAGTGAGACGAGACCTTTAAGGTAGATACCATTTTACCTGACACTCATAAAAACTAGATTTTTAGAATGCATTTAATGTGATGTTGATAATCATTTACACGTAGCTTAACTTTGCTTTTTGGAAAGAGAAAGGTATCATAAATTGTTTGGTCAGGGCTGTAGGTTAGAGGTCATACAGATTGTGAATGCGTCAATGCTTTGTCGTTTTGTTATTTGGTGGGTGGGGGTGTTAATCGCGAAATTTTTCACAAATTTGCTGTAAACAGAGAGTTGCATACAGACAATATTACAACCATATTCTTACCAACACTGTGAATTTGTCAACCTTTAAAGGCTTACGTTCTCTGCGAAAAACCTACAGAATTGACTGACTTTTGTTTTCAAGATCATAGCAATAAATTCAAAATGCATCTACAATAACGATACGTAGACTCGCAAATCTGGTTTGCAGAAATTTAGAACAACTTTTCCTGCAGTAAAAAGACGTGAAATGGGCAATCAGCGGTCTTCAAGGCTGACACGGTGTTTTGTTGCAGGAAACAAATGAAAGAAATCCACTTCAACAGTTGACTGTTTCAATAACTGACAAACAACTGGCGCTTCTAACACCTTGCGAGTATTTGTACCCGCAGCCATTGTTCCTGGAAAGTCGCAGACCTTTGGAGAAATTTAGGGACAGCAGCAATGGGCAGAACGTTCTGGAGCCTCTCTCTGCCTTTCTGACTTGTCGATCGTCCGGCTCCGGCCTGTGGCAGCATGTAACGAAAATACTTAGCTGTGTATTTGAGGTTGGTTAATTCCCACGTTGCGTAGACAATATGTATCGAATTTATGCAGTTGCCTGATGTTCTGGAAGTATTACCTCGTCCACGGCTGCTCTGATGTTCGCATAAGATTCTTTTTCCCAGGACGGGTCGCGGATGTAAAGAAGATGGTGGATTTTTAAATGAAACACTATTTTATCGAATTACTTTTGAATAATCTTTTCGCTTTATTGATAATTTGAATTTTTAACACTTGATAATTAAAGATTTTCACTATAAATTGATAATTGTTACTCGTAGCCCAATTTGACGAGTACGTCTTACTCACACAACAGCTTGATAGAGAAGAAGAGGGAAACAGCTTCATCTCGTTCTTATATACGAGGGCTATCCAGAAACTAGATTACGTTTTGGAATAAAAAGTAAACAAAGTATAGGAAACAAATTTTATTATATACAGATGAAAGCCACACTCAAATACTACTTTTCGACATAGTCACCATTCAAATTAAGGCATTTATCGTAGCGATGTACGAGCTTGGAAATTCCTTCGTCGAAAAATTCGGCCGCCTGCGCCTTCAACTACTTCGTTACCTCTTCTTGCAGCTCTGCGTCGTCATCAAAACGCTGCATAGCCAGCCACTTCTTCATTGCTGGGAATAGGTGGAAGTCGCTCGGTGCCAGGTCGGGACTGTACGGCGGATGAGGAAACAACTCCCACTTAAAAGATTCAAGAACTTCACGAGTGACATTTGCCGTGTGGGGCCGGGCGTTGTCGTGAATCAACAAGAACTTAGAGCTCAACATTCCTCTGCGCTTGTTTTGAATGGCTCTTCTGAGTTTTTGGAGAGTTTGGCAATACCTTTGAGAGTTTATTGTAGTGCCTCTTTCCAGGAAGTCCACCAAAATCACACCTTTTCTGTCCCAAAAAACAGTCGCCATCATCTTCCTTGCCGACATTGTTTGCATGCATTTCTTGGGTTTTTGGGGAGAACTTGTGTGCCCCCACTGCATTGATTGCAATTTCGTTTCACAGTTCACGTGTTGCACCCATGTTTCGTCACCAGTAACGATGCGATCGAGTAAAGAGTCACCATCCTTATGGTAAACGTCCAAAAAGTTCAACGCTGCAGCCATTCGCTGATTTTTGTGGTCCTCTGTCAAGATTTTTGGAATCCATCTTGCACAAAACTTGTGGTAACCAAGCTTTTCGCTGATGATTTCGTGCAAAAAACTTCGCGAAATTTGTGGAAAACTCAAAGAAAGTTACGTTATTGTGAACCTTCGATTTTCACGGACTTTAGCATCGACTTTTTCGACAAGTTCGGCAGTCACTATGCTGGGTCTCCCACTTCGATCTTCGTCGTGAACATTGGTTCGGCCATTTTTAAATCTGATGACCCACTGACGCACTCCACCTTCAGTGATAATGTTGTCCCCATACACTTCACATAGCTGCCGATAGAGTTCTATCGGTTTACAGTTTTTTGCAGTCAGAAACCTTATTACTGCACGCACCTCGCAACTCGCGGGATTTTAAATTAACGCAGACATTTCAAATCGTCACAGTATCTGAACGGAGCACAGCACGAACCTCTCACTAGCACGGCTAGATGCCGACTGAGCTGCGCAACGCTCTGACCCCAAGATGACCGCGCTAGCCCCGCCCCTAGCGGAAACAGACGAAAACGTAATCTACTTTCTGGATAGCCCTCGTATTAACTGGGTCGTTGCTATGACGACGAATCAACATTATTCAACTTTTACAATTTTGATTGATGATTTTCTCATACTTCTTCCAGATAATTGCATTTTATAATTTTTAACATTTAAACATATTTGAATAACCATTTTAAATCGTCTCAAGCAGCACAACAATGGAACAAGCTGACACAACCAAATTTGAAGTGCTATCTTGGAATTTTTCCAGAGTTTCTTTGTTGCAATCAATACGTGGTTATTCTTTGATCGGTAGTCAGTTTATGACAACAATGTTATCTCACGTCTAACTGTTGATGTATTTGACTCCTACCAATGTGCAATAAACTCACAATGTGTCCGTCAAACATCGACAATAGTTTCATCAGTAACTGCAATTCTTGGACTTAGTCCTTTACGAAATTCATCACTGAGAAAAAACTAATGTTTTGAATTTACTTTACCAATTAGTAGTTATGACCCTAAGCTTTCCTGGTGGGGATTTGAAAATATTTTGATCTGTTTATTTAAGTTAATTGGTGGAAATTCACCATTTATTCACACTAGCCACACATAGGCCAAGGTTTTATATGGACAGAGTCAACATGAAAAATTCAATGCCATGGCCGGGATTTGAACCATAGATCTCCTGGTTTCCGTCCACTCCCTCTAACACATTGAGCTACCATGGCCAATGTGCCGTCCTGTTGACTCTATCCATAGAAAAGCTTAGCCTATGTACAGCTAGTATGACGAAATGGTTAATTTCCACAAATTAACTTAAATATTAGGAGTTAAATGATAAAGCCTGGGACTCAAGTACTAGGGCAGTTCAATAAAGAATGATAACAACTTTTACTGACAAAATTCTGGTATAAGTGTATTAAAGGGCAGAAAGGGGAATTATTGAATGTGTGCATGAAGCAAAAGAAAAGCATTAAGAACACAAACAATTGGTGGTCGGAATTGGAAAGAATGATATTGTTGATAGGCATGGTAGATCTATGGAGAGCAGAGGAGATAAATCATAGCGATTTTTGGAAGGAAGTGACAACTAGAGTACAAGACATAGATAGGCAGGAGATATGGGAAAGTATAGAAGAAAAGAAATCTTTGACATTTTATAAGCAGTTAGAGACAAAATGGGGTAAGGAAAAATATATAGATCAGTGTGACAAAACTGGAAGAGAAGGCATAGCATGGATGAGAGTAGCAATAATATATCTAAAAGGGTTGAGAAGTAATGAGGTAGGAATATGTGAATTTTGTGGAGATGAAGAGAGCACCGTTCATTACCTCATAGAATGTCAGGAGCTAACAAATTACAGGAGAAAAATATGGGATAAGAAATGCGTAAGCAAAGAGATTTTGGCGTTACACGAGTTAACGGGGATGGGAGAAAAGAAAAATAGATGTATAGGAGATTTTTTATATAGTATAACAGAAAAGTGGATTAGGGTAAAAGAAGTAAAGGTCAAGAGGGAATGACACCAAGCTGCTCAGGAAAACCAAAGGCTTATAGCCAGGGTACCTGAGTCAGTGAGTAAATCTTAGGTCAGCAATTTCATTTATTTGTACAGGGTGTATAATACAGCATGTTCCATGTTAAATTTTATTTTCAGATGACTTAGTAGTTGGTTCTACATCTGTTGGAGGGCTGAGAAGGACAATTGAGGCAATAAGTAGTTATTGCCAAAAATGGGGGTTCAGAGTTAACGAAAGGAAAACGAATATCTTGGTTTCTAAGAAAGGTTATAGATTACGTAAAGATGAGAAATGGGAGATAAATGGAAGAGAAATAGAGGCCGTATAGAGATTTGATTATCTGGGGATAAGACTGAGCTGTGATGGTAAATGGACAGAACAGAAAAAATTAGCTCTAGCAAAAGGTAAAATGGCCATGAGTATTGTAAGAGCATGCTTAAGGATATTATCCGACATTAAATGTCAAATAGCTGGAAAATTCTATACTGCTACAATAGAAAATAAGATGTTGCATGGGGCAGAGATATGGAGGGTGGATGAAGCATGAGAAGAGCTGGACGTTATTAACAGATCGTTCTGTAAATAAATTTTGGGCTTACCGATAGCTTCACCCAATGGGGCAACACAATTAGAGTTGGGAAGACATTTAACTTCTTCTTATTCTTGTTCTACTTCTTCTAGCTCACAGATTTGGATTGTTTAACCCGTTCCGGATCCAAATTGGTCTGCCCATCTCTTCTTCGGTCTTCCCTGGTTTCTAAGGCTATTTTTGATATTCTGTTGTTATTCATCCTCTGAACATGTTCTTTCTATTGATTTCTATTTCTTTCAATAGTATGGTTTATTTCTTATACTTTTAGTTCTGTCCTAATATCCTGACTACGTTTTTTATCAATTTTGATATATCCAGCTATTGCTCTTATGAATTTCGTTTCTGATGACTGTATTCTCGTACTGTTTCTTTTTGTTAGTGTCCATGTTTCTGATCCATAGATCAGAGTTGGTATTGCCATTGTTCTGTATAGTTTTATTATAGAGCTCTTTCTTGCTTTATTTTTTAATGTTCTTTTTATTGTGCCTGTTATATACTTAAATTTATTTATTTTCTCTATTATATCAGCTTCCCCTTGGTACTAGACATTACATAATAAGTACTTAAAGTGTGATTTCTGCTCAATTATTATGTTATCTAACACTTTTTGATCTTACTGGATTAATTCCTTTAAATGCCATGGTTTAGGATTTATTTGCTAATATTTTCATTCTATATTCTGTAGCAATTTTATCTAGACTATATAGCATTTTCTGCAGGTCATCTTCATTTGTGGCCATTATTATTTGATCATCTGCATACAACATAGTTTTCAATCTAGCTCCTGATACATTAATGCCTCCATTGCCTTTATTCGACCAAATCCTTACTATTTCGTCAAAATAAAAATTCAAAAGTGCGATTGATAAAGGACAACCTTGTCTTACGCCACCATCAACATTCAACAAGGGTTAAAATTGTCTCAAGGGATTGAAATATCTATACAGAGTTGGCAATTTGGAGCAAAACAATATTATCAAGGAATGTCTTCTTTTGCAGATGAGAAGCAAATGGGGAGAGTCTTGGACGCAAAAAGTAAGGGAACTGGTGGAACAGATAGGTGTGGGACATATTTAGAGAAACGAGGAGTATTATTATAGGGGCTTTTGGAAATAGGTAGAGTTAAGGCTGGAAGATTTAGATAGCCAAGTTATATTTACCAGTGTAAGGGAGAAAAGCTCATTGAGGACATATAGGGAAATAAAGACAGTGTGGGGGAGGGAGAAGTACATAGATGTGTGTAATAGGTCAGGGCGAGAAGGATTTGCCTGGGCAAGGACAGGAGTTAGAAATTTGAAAGGTATTAGATATGAAAAGGATACAGGGAAATGCCCAGTGTGTGGAGAAGAGGATACAGATCGGCATAGTATACTTTATTGCAAACAAACAAAGGTATGGAGAGAACAAATTTGGCAACAAAAGTGGGACAGTTTTATGGATGGGGGAGGTATTAATAATAAAGAAAACGTTATTGGTAAAAGGAGAAAAAAATGTAAGAAATATAGGTGAATATCTGGGGAAACATAGAGATAAATGGTTAAGATTGATGAAGAATAACTAACAATTAAGGGCAGGAAAACCAGAACGAGGGATACAAGGAAGAGGAGGGTCATCAATACACGAGAAACCTGGAGTTATGTGTATTGAGACCGAGACTTGGGACAAGCAGGTAGAAAGGGTATGTTAGATGTGAATAAGTCATATTGTTATTGTGCCCGCCTTGGTAGCGTGGTGGTAGCATGTCAGTCTCACGTTCAAGAAGTCCCAAGTTCGAAGCTCGGTCAGGGTGAGTTACCTTGATATGGCTTTTCCCAGGGTTTTCCCTTATCCTAAAAGACGAATGTCGGGTAACTCTAAGCTCTATGGACACTGGGCTCATTTGAGCATCATTTCACCCATTCCATTCATCGTCCGATATGACTTAACGTTGGAGGACGTAAATAACAAACAAAAAACAACACATTTTTATTGTGTGAAAGAAATGTTCCACATGTCAATTTATCAATGAAATTGTATCAATGTTAAATTGTATTGTACTGAATTTGTAATGGATACTGTACAAATAAATATCAAATAAATACTACTTCTTCACAATTTCCCTCTCAAAAGAATCTCAGTTAGCCGAAAGTACGAGTTATTTGTGACATGCTCTATCTATATATTACTTGTATAGATTTCATCTACAAAAGTGGAGAAATGAGTTGCCAAAGACAGCTGATGAATCAACAGCAATAATAAAAACAAGGAAGTGGCTTTTATCTCCGTGAGATTGGTATTTATAAGTACAGCTTCATAATTAATGGCCTTGATAGCGACGTAAAACGTGTTTCGTTAATTGAAGTCACATTCGGTTGAGCGGCCGCGCGGTTCTTGTTTCATTTATCATAATAATATAAGTCAACATTTCACGAGGATGTTACATAGCTACTGGCCTCCTCGTACGATCTGCAAACAACGAGGTTGGTATACTTTACAAGATGGCGGACGGAAATATCTTAAGAGGTAACAACAAGGTGGAGAATTTCATTTGAGGTTCCTGAGCCAAGATCATTAATCTTAACGACGCGGGCCTCTGGCGGTGGTGGCGACGACGGCCCCAGTATCAATCAAAATCAGACAAAATCGAAGTAGTCGACTTCTAATTCCTTCACTCAGGGAAACAGTGGCTTAAGTGCTTCATAAACACGCCCCGTTTCCTGAGATTAATTACTGCTCCTCCTCTATCAAAGGCCGCTTAAAACTCCCTCAAATCATATTATTTCTCTACTCATTCTAATATTAGAAAACCTCTTTGCTTGAGTATTCAACTGAAAACATTATTGCGTTCTTTGAACTTTATGCAAGATTTAGAAAATTTACTATTCCCACTTTCAGTTGCATATTTCTGGATTTTCCCTTATATTTAATGTTTAATTTATACAGAATGATTTATGAGGGCTGTTCAATAAAAAATGATCATAATTTTTTACGGTCATAATTTTTCGCACTAAAATTCAATCTTATTATATTCTGTCAGCTTAATGTAGTACTTTCATTGTTGCTACTCCCGGTTCCCGCCTGTGAGAGCCAGGCAAGTTCAGACATGTTCAGTATCGCCTACCGCTACAATGGAGGTGACACGCGAGGAACAATATGCGGCTTTGAAATTCTGCTTTCGTCTCAACAAATCTTCAGTTGAGGCCTATACAATGTTACAGGAGGCCTATGGAGAGTCTGTTCTTCCCTACAGCACAGCTCGAACGTGGTTTAATATGTCTAAAGAGGGGAGACAATCAATTTCAAAGAAAGGTGGACCCAGTGCCCCAGTTACTGCTATTACGGAAGAAAACATCAACACTGGTGTAGCCATTGTGAAAGAGGATCGACGAATTACCTTAAGATCACTTTCTGAAATACTGAACATTTCATTGTGTGCCACCCACACGTTGGTGACCGAAACATTACACATGAGACGTGTTTGTGCGCGATGTGTTCCAAGACTGTTGATTCCCGAACAAAAGGAAATTCGCATGCAGGTCTGCATGCAGTTAAAGTTGAGGCTAGAGGAAAATCCGTAGTTTCTTTTGAGCGTAATCTCTGCTGATGAAACTTGGCTACATCATTTTGATCCTGAGAGCAAACAGCAAAGCTCAATGTGGAAATCTCCTTCATCACCAACCCCCCCAAAAGCAAAAGTGGTTGCTTCCGCTGGGAAAGTTATGGTCATCTCATTCTTTGATATTCATGGAATGGTTTATCAGCATGTTGTACCTGCAGACACATCAGTAACTGGACAATCCTACAGGGATGTCCTGAAAACATTGCAAGTCCATATCAGGCGCAAAAGACATTTCCGTGAAGCAGGCTGGATGCTGCACCACGATAATGCGCGGCAGCATATTGCCAATGTTGTTGCTGAATATCTTACAAAATTCAACATGAAGTGCATCCCTCACCTTTCCTATAGTCCGTATTTAGTCCCATGTTACTGTTTTCTATTCCCCAACTTGAAGAAACGCATTCGTGGGAGGCATTATCCATTACCAGAAGCAGTGGTGAAAGCTGCGGAGACGATTTTGAAGGATCTCTCAAAAAGTAGTTTCCAGCATGTCTTTGAAGACTGGCAGAGCCGCTGGGACAAGTGCAGGGCATTCAGGGGAGACTATTTTAAGAAAGACCATCAAAATTATGAGGATGAGTAGACGTACGTTGTCAAAAAAACTGTGATCATTCTTTATTGAACAGCTGTCGTACATAGAACTGGCGCAGTTCTTTCTTTTATTATTCCGTAGGAAATTTAGTCAGTGACCCACTTTTGGCACCAAATAAAGCACAATGTTGTACAGTTTCAATTTCTTGTCACTAGATGTGCAGGTGTTTGTTTTATTCCTAATTGCTATTGTTGGCAACTGTTTTCACATTGTGAAAATGCAGTACACATTAAATCAAAGACACTTCCTTGAGAAGCAATACTGGATAGAAAATTCAATTACATCTACTTAAAGGACATGCCAGATAGAATTTAGTGTTCATAATCCTCCCAAAAGAAACACAATACTGCGACTGGTAAACAAATTGCAAGTAGAGCCAGACTGAATACTTCAGTGCCTTAGCCGGGATTTGAAACACAAATCTCCCGCTTTCCGAGCGGTTTTTTTTTTTTTTTTTCAATCTGGCTTTACTTATCTAAACCTTAGCCTACACACGGCTAGTGTGGAAAAAATAATTATTTCTATCAATTTACGTAAAATAATAACATATTGGTTTAACTATAAAGCCTGGGACTTAGGTACTTACAGCATAGTAAGTCGCCACAAAAGGTGCGTGTCTCATAGCATATGAGAACTCCTAGTGGTCTACCGGGAAACATACGAGTCAGTTGGAGAATTTAATGTCATGTCGGCATGTTGGTCATAGTAGCTCAGTGGTTTAACTATGAAGCCTGGGACTTAAGTACTTACATCATAGTAAGTCGCTACAAAAGGTGCGTGTCTCATAGCATATGAGAACTCCTAGTGGTCTATCGGGAAACATACGAGTCAGTTGGAGAATTTAATGTCATGTCGGCATGTTGGTCATAGTAGCTCAGTGGTTTAACTATGAAGCCTGGGACTTAAGTACTTACATCATAGTAAGTCGCCACAAAAGGTGCGTGTCTCATAGCATATGAGAACTCCTAGTGGTCTATCGGGAAACATACGAGTCAGTTGGAGAATTTAATGTCATGTGGGCATGTTGGCCATAGTAGCCCAGTGATTTAACTATGAAGCCTGGGACTTAAGTACTTACATCATAGTAAGTCACCACAAAAGGTGCGTGTCTCATAGCATATGAGAACTCCTAGTGGTCTATCGGGAAACACACGAGTCAGTTGGAGAATTTAATGTCATGTCGGCATGTTGGTTATAGTAGCTCAGTGGTTTAACTATGAAGCCTGGGACTTAAGTACTTACAGCATAGTAAGTCGTCACAAAAGGTGCGTGTCTCATAGCATATGAGAACCCCTAGTGGTCTACCAGGAAACATACGAGTCAGCTGGAGAATTTATTGTCATGTCGGCATATTGGTCATAGTAGCTCAGTGGTCATAGCATATGAGAACTCCTAGTTGTCTATCGGGAAACATACGAGTCAGTTGGAGAACTTAATGTCATGTCGGCATGTTGGCCATAGTAGCTCAGTGGTTTAACTATGAAGCCTGGGACTTAAGTACTTACAGCATAGTAAGTCGCCACAAAAGGTGCGTGTCTCATAGCATATGAGAACTCCTAGTGGTCTATCGGGAAACATACGAGTCAGTTGGAGAATTTAATGTCATGTCGGCATGTTGGCCATAGTAGCTCAGTGGATTAACTATGAAGCCTGGGACTTAAGTACTTACAACATAGTAAGTCGTCACAAAAGGTGCCTGTCACATAGCATATGAGAACTCCTAGTGGTCTATCGGGAAACATACGAGTCAGTTGGAGAATTTAATGTCATGTCGGCATGTTGGCCATAGTAGCTCAGTGGATTAACTATGAAGCCTGGGACTTAAGTACTTACAACATAGTAAGTCGTCACAAAAGGTGCCTGTCACATAGCATATGAGAACTCCTAGTGGTCTATCGGGAAACATACGAGTCAGTTGGAGAATTTAATGTCATGTCGGCATGTTGGACATAGTAGCTCAGTTGTTTAGAGCAACCACACGGAGATCGGGAGATCCGTGGTTCCAATCCCGGCTATGGCATTGAATTTCTGAGTCTGTCTATATTTATCCAAACCTTAGCGTACACACCGCTAGTGTGGAAGAAATGATTACTTCCAACAAATTGGAAACAACTGAGATAAAAACTGAAGCTTTCCTAACGACGAAAACTCTCACTTTCTTCTCGGGAAGCCAGCCAGCTGAAAAGATGATTAGATATAAACGTTTCGGGAGTGTGCATCTCTCTCATCATCAGGATATTTATAAAATGTTATAACCACAAATGTATCACTGGATATCACACAAATTTAAACAAAGACAAAACACTATCGAAATTTGCATTACGGAACAAAAGACTCTTTTCAGTAAATTAAATGCCAGGTCAGGGGATGGCATAAGTATATAAAATTGTGTCAAAGAAACGTAACTACTTAACCTAGTTATCAAGCTGTATTCATCTTTGCTTCTTAAATCGACGGATTTCCATTTTTAAGGCCGGTTTCCAAGATGAGCTGAACTGAAATCTAGCATCACGATTAAGCGTGCTCCTTTCAGAGGAAATCGCCAAAGCCTCCTTAATTCTGCGCTCCCAGTAACTGTTGCATTTTGTCAAGATGGCCGTCTCCCGAAAGTTGGCTCTATGCTCTGTCAGTCCAGACTACTCAGAGGGCAATAAACGAATGCTCCGTACATGTTCATTTATTCTGGTAGCGATAGTCCTTTCGGTTTGCCCTATATACGGTGTCACACATTCACAGGGAATGCGGTACACTCCCGAAAGTTGGCTCTATGCTCTGTCAGTCCAGACTTCTCAGGTTACATTAAACGAATGCTCCGTTCATGTTCGTTTATTCTGGCAGCGATGGTCCTTCCGGTTTGTCCTATATACGGTGTCTCACATTCACAGGGAATGCGGTATACTCCCGAAAGTTGGCTCTATGCTCTGTCAGTCCAGACTTCTCAGGTTACATTAAACGAATGCTCCGTTCATGTTCGTTTATTCTGGTAGCGATGGTGCTTCCGGTTTGTCCTATATACGATGTCTCACATTCACAGGGAATGCGGTATACTCCCGAAAGTTGGCTCTATGCTCTGTCAGTCCAGACTTCTCAGGTTACATTAAACGAATTCTCCGTTCATGTTCGTTTATTCTGTCAGCGATGGTCCTTCCGGTTTGTCCTATATACGATGTCTCACATTCACAGGGAATGCGGTACACTCCCGAAAGTTGGCTCTATGCTCTCTCAGTCCAGACTTCTCAGGTTGTATTAACCGAATGCTCCGTTCATGTTCGTTTATTCTGGTAGCGATGGTCCTTCCGGTTTGTCCTATATACTATGTCTCACATTCACAGGGAATGCGGTACACTCCCGAAAGTTGGCTCTATGCTCTGTCAGTCCAGACTTCTCAGGTGGTATTAAACTAATGCTCCGTTCATGTTCGTTTATTCTGGTAGCGATGGTCCTTCCGGTTTGTCCTATATACGGTGTCTCTCATTCACAGGGAATGCGGTACACTCCTGAAAGTTGGCTCTATGCTCTGTCAGTCCAGACTTCTCAGGTTGTATTAAGCGAATGCTCCGTTCATGTTCGATTATTCTAGTAGCGATGGTCCTTCCGGTTTGTCCTATATACGATGTCTCACATTCACAGAGAATGCGGTACACTCCCGAAAGTTGACTCTATGTTCTGTCAGTCCAGACTTCTCAGGTTGTATTAAACAAATGCTCCGTTCATGTTCGTTTATTCTAGTAGCGATGGTCCTTCCGGTTTGTCCTATATACGATGTCTCACATTCACAGAGAATGCGGTACACTCCCGAAAGTTGACTCTATGTTCTGTCAGTCCAGACTTCTCAGGTTGTATTAAACAAATGCTCCGTTCATGTTCGTTTATTCTGGTAGCGATGGTGCTTCCGGTTTGTCCTATATACGATGTCTCACATTCACAGGGAATGCGGTATACTCCCGAAAGTTGGCTCTATGCTCTGTCAGTCCAGACTTCTCAGGTTACATTAAACGAATGCTCCGTTCATGTTCGTTTATTCTGGTAACGATAGTCCTTCCGGTTTGTCCTATATACGGTGTCTCACATTCACAGGGAATGCGGTATACTCCCGAAAGTTGGCTCTATGCTCTGTCAGTCTATACTTCTCAGGTTACATTAAACGAATTCTCCGTTCATGTTCGTTTATTCTGTCAGCGATGGTCCTCCCGGTTTGTCCTATATACGATGTCTAACATTCACAGGGAATGCGGTACACTCCCGAAAGTTGGCTCTATGCTCTCTCAGTCCAGACTTCTCAGGTTGTATTAACCGAATGCTCCGTTCATGTTCGTTTATTCTGGTAGCGATGGTCCTTCCGGTTTGTCCTATATACTATGTCTCACATTCACAGGGAATGCGGTACACTCCCGAAAGTTGGCTCTATGCTCTGTCAGTCCAGACTTCTCAGGTTGTATTAAACTAATGCTCCGTTCATGTTCGTTTATTCTGGTAGCGATGGTCCTTCCGGTTTGTCCTATATACGGTGTCTCTCATTCACAGGGAATGCGGTACACTCCTGAAAGTTGGCTCTATGCTCTGTCAGTCCAGACTTCTCAGGTTGTATTAAGCGAATGCTCCGTTCATGTTCGATTATTCTAGTAGCGATGGTCCTTCCGGTTTGTCCTATATACGATGTCTCACATTCACAGAGAATGCGGTACACTCCCGAAAGTTGACTCTATGTTCTGTCAGTCCAGACTTCTCAGGTTGTATTAAACAAATGCTCCGTTCATGTTCGATTATTCTAGTAGCGATGGTCCTTCCGGTTTGTCCTATATACGATGTCTCACATTCACAGGGAATGCGGTACACTCCCGATAGTTGGCTCTATGCTCTGTCAGTCCAGACTTCTCAGGTTGTATTAAGCGAATGCTCCGTTCATGTTCGTTTATTCTGGTAGAGATAGTCCTTCCGGTTTGTCCTATATACGATATCTCACATTTACAGGGAATGCGGTACACTCCCGATAGTTGGCTCTATGCTCTGTCAGTCCAGACTTCTCAGGTTGTATTAAGCGAATGCTCCGTTCATGTTCGTTTATTCTGGTAGAGATAGTCCTTCCGGTTTGTCCTATATACGATATCTCACATTTACAGGGAATGCGGTACACTCCCGATAGTTGGCTCTATGCTCTGTCAGTCCAGACTTCTCAGGTTGTATTAAGCGAATGCTCCGTTCATGTTCGTTTATTCTGGTAGAGATAGTCCTTCCGGTTTGTCCTATATACGATATCTCACATTTACAGGGAATGCGGTACACTCCCGATAGTTGGCTCTATGCTCTGTCAGTCCAGACTTCTCAGGTTGTATTAAACAAATGCTCCGTTTATGTTTGTTTATTCTGGTGGCGATGGTCCTTCCGGTTTGTCCTATATACGGTGTCCCACATTCACAGGAAATGCGGTACACTCCCGAAAGTTGGCTCTATGCTCTGTCAGTCCAGACTTCTCAGGTTGTATTAAACGAATGCTCCGTTCATGTTCGTTTATTCTGGTAGTGATGGTCCTTCCGGTTTGTCCTATATACGATGTCCCACATTCACAGGGAATGTGGTACACTCCCGAAAGTTGGCTCTATGGTCTGTCAGTCCAGACTTCTCAGGTTGTATTAAACGAATGCTCCGTTCATGTTCGTTTATTCTGGTAGTGATGGTCCTTCCGGTTTGTCCTATATACGATGTCCCACATTCACAGGGAATGTGGTACACTCCCGAAAGTTGGCTCTATGCTCTGTCAGTCCAGACTTCTCAGGTTGTATTAAACGAATGCTCCGTTCATGTTCGTTTATTCTGGTAGCGATGGTCCTTCCGGTTTGTCTAATATACGGTGTCTCACATTCACAGGGAATGCGGTACACTCCCGAAAGTTGGCTCTATGCTCTGTTAGTCCAGACTTCTCAGGTTGTATTAAACGAATGCTCCGTTCATGTTCGTTTATTCTGGTAGTGATGGTCCTTCCGGTTTGTCCTATATACGGTGTCTCACATTCACAGGGAATGCGGTACACTCCCGAAAGTTGGCTCTATGCTCTGTCAGTCCAGACTTCTCAGGTTGTATTAAACGAATACTCCGTTCATGTTCATTTATCCTGGTAGTGATGTTCCTTCCGGTTTGTCCTATATACGATGTCCCACATTCACAGGGAATGTGGTACACTCCCGGAAGTTGGCTCTACGCTCTGACAGTCCAGACTTCTCAGGTTGTATTAAACGAATACTCCGTTCATGTTCGTTTATCCTGGTAGTGATGGTCCTTCCGGTTTGTCCTATATACGGTGTCTCACATTCACAGGGAATGCGGTACACTCCCGAAAGTTGGCTCTATGCTCTGTCAGTCCAGACTTCTCAGGTTGTATTAAACTAATGCTCCGTTCATGTTCGTTTATTCTGGTAGCGATCCTCCTTCCGGTTTGTCCTATATACGATGTCCCACATTCACAGGGAATGTGGTACACTCCCGGAAGTTGGCTCTACGCTCTGACAGTCCAGACTTCTCAGGTTGTATTAAACGAATACTCCGTTCATGTTCGTTTATCCTGGTAGTGATGGTCCTTCCGGTTTGTCCTATATACGGTGTCTCACATTCACAGGGAATGCGGTACACTCCCGAAAGTTGGCTCTATGCTCTGACAGTCCAGACTTCTCAGGTTGTATTAAACTAATGCTCCGTTCATGTTCGTTTATTCTGGTAGCGATCCTCCTTCCGGTTGGTCCTATATACGATATCTCACATTCACAGGGAATGCAGTGCTCTTCCGGAACTTAGAAAAACAGTGTGTCTTACACTGGTCTCAACAGATGTTTAATCTTCGAAGGTGGCTTGTGGATGGTCCTGATGTAGTATTTGGCGAGAATTCTGCTGATTCTGCCGGATAGGTTGCCGGTATACGGGATGCAGGCTGTAGTGGTAGGCTTATCTGACAGTTGCCTTTCTTAGCAAGGCAAGTCCTCATTATTCCCTGTGCAGATATTGCAAACCAAACTCCGATTTTAACCGCGTATATAAATACTTCATGGATAACATGTGGATTTTCGATGGCCCAATGGAGTGAGTTCTGTGAATTCACATAACCAGATAAATGGAACCATGTAATAGACAATGTGGCCAGATTTTGCACAATGAACATCTCAAACGAACGACAATAATTCAATCTTTTATTCTTATCTGGTTCCTGTAGCTGATATACAGCCTAACGCTATATGGTTTTAGTCCTGCAGCTCTCTGACACATTGAGTAAGTGTACCCTGTCTCCTGTGACAAACGTCTTAAAGACTTTTCGAGTGACTGCTCCAGTCGTGTTCTTACGTCAACAACAACAAACGTGGGAAGCCTAGATGAACGATGCATATGTACTTTTTTATCTTGAAAAGTGCAGATTGATGCGCAGTGGTATCTGGACGAGTCCACTTCAGAACGGTTGTAACTGGAGGGGAGGGCAGGTCAGTTGCGAGCAAGTGAACACGTGCAGAGCTACTCGGTAACACTACAGCTTGTTTCAAAATGTGTTTGTCTCCTGGTTCCAAGAGAGCATTTATAAATGACGACTCCTAGCAGCACATTAGGAAATAAAGTGCTACATTTAAAAATACGAGAAGTAATAACCAATATCCATAGATTTATAAAAAAGGAACAATGGTCTGGGTCAGCTATAAAAATATGGGGAAGGGTATCTGAGACAGCAGTTGTGTCTGAAAGCAGTTAGGAGAGTTATTAAGGAAAGAAAAGCCATTGGTGCTAGTGCAACAACGTCCTTCTCTATGTCCAGTAAACAAAGATTAAGAACATGCACAAAATCTAATTTGGATGTTTTAATTCAGAAGTAGTTAGGCGAACTATGAATAATTTTTAAAGCACAGATAAACAAAAGAACCAACTTTGAAGAAAGTGCTTATGAAGCTAAAAATTCTACTGACTTCCAAGGCAGTGTCTGAACATTAAGAAGAGTTCTTTTGAAGCTAGGATTAATTGAAAAATAAAAAACACTAAGCGTGACAGACAAATTTTAATCGAACATCGCACCATACGTGCAAAAAGGCTTAAGTATTTACGAAATATTCCGAGATATCGAAGTGACATTTATATAGTTTATATGGATGAAACTTATATAAATACAGCACATACTGGACCATATGCCTGGAGTGAAATACGTTACAGGGACTCTGCAGCGATATTGAAAGGCTGACAGTTGTTTATCATGCCTGCTGGAGGAGAACAGGGTTTTGTTCCAAATGTCTATGTACTATTTAAGATCCAACAAAAGCTTGGAGAGTACTACCATAGTAAGAATTATAACTTAGTTTATAAGAGCTGCAAAACTGGCTTCTAGACTGACATTTTTGTTTTTAGACACGTTATACACGTTATAATGTGAAATAAGCATGCCGTAGTAGTTTCATTGTTGGTACTCCTGGTTCCCGCCTGTGACAACCAGGCAAGTTCAGACATGTTCTTTATCGCCTTTCGCTGCAATGGAAGTAACACGCGAGGAACAATATGCGGCTTTGAAATTCTACTTTCGTCTCAACAAACCTTCAGTTGAGGCCTATACAATGTTACAGGAGGCCTATGGAGAGTCTGTTCTTCCCTACAGCACAGTTCGAAGATGGCTTAAAATGTTTAAAGAGGGGAGACAATAAATTTCAAAGGAAGGTGGACCCGGTGCTCCAGTTACTGCTCTTACGGAAGAAAACATCAACACTGCTGCTACCATTGTGAGAGAGGATCGACGAAATACCTTAAGATCACTTTCTGAAATACTGAATATTTCATTGTGCGCCACATTTTCATGAAGCAGGCTGGATGCTGCACCGCGACAAGGTGCGGCCGCATTTTGCCAATGTTGTTGCTGAATATCTTGCAAAAATCAACGTGAAGTGCATCTCTCCCCCTCACTATAGTCCGGATTTAGCCCCATGTGACCTTTTTCTATTCCATAACTTGAAGAAACGCCTTCGTGAGAGACATTATCCATCATCAGTGGCAGTGGTGGAGGCTGCGGTGGCGATTTTGAAGGATCTTTCAAAAAATGGTTTTCAGCATGTCTTTGAAGATGTCAGAAACGCTGGGGCAAGTGCATCGCATTCAGGGGAGACTATTTTGAGTAGAACCATCAACATTATGAGGATGAGTAAAGGTACGTTGTAAAAAAAAGGTGATCATTCTTTATTGAACAGCCCTCGTAGAAATGCAGTACTTGTTTAAGGCACAAACAGGAAGAGAGACTAAAAGGTCGGTCACAACGGGAACTCCTTGAGTAATTACATCATCTCTAAATATTGTAAGGTCAACAAAAGTGCAAAAAAATTTCGCAGTGTAGCGACAAGGTTTTAAATACTTAATGTGCGAAAATTATAGGCTTGCCTCGCAAGGAGGGGCATTATAGAATACGTACAGCGCATAAAGAACGTGTGATTAAGGGTTTTATTGTTTTATTTTATTACCTTGTTCCATGGATGTATGTGTAAGAGCATCATGTCACATTGTCCAAGTGCATATAACTGCTACACAAGGCATTTCCTTTATGAAGCAATACCTAGAGATTTGTATCTCACACGATGTAAGGATTTTATTGCGAGTACATGTACCTTTAGAAAATGACGTGCATACCTCTAAAACAAAATGCTCTATAAATACCAAACTTACATAAGTTCGGTATTCTTCAGGAAATATTTCAATTCCAAACCATGATTTATATGTAGAAATGTTCTGTGAAATTGACTTTGACAGAATCAGTTGTTTTCAACACGTGGAAAAAATCAGAGCACCTTATTAATTAGATTAGATTAGATTGATTTGCGTTCAGTAGGTTCACTTGTAGCCAGAAAAGGCTGTGAACATTGAACATGTCCAGAGGTATAAAGTTTAATAGCATATATATACAAAAGTTAACATAAGACACATATTATAGTATACAGGCAATATGAACAACAACATGGAAAACAAAGCAGGGATAATTATATATGATACAAAATCAAACACTTTTTAAACCAGCTTTCACTTGGCTTATGCCAGTACGTCTCAACCTTTTTGCAATGGACACCATTCTTGTTATTTATTAAATACATATACATTAAAAATAAACTTTCAACTTGCACCAAATATTTATAAGTAATGATTTGTCATTGAAATAGTTAAATACTACTTATAGAGCTACAGAAGCATTATCAGAATAATAAGTCATTCAGATAATCTTGTACAGAATAAAAAGATTTTGAGCAAAGGTACTCTCTAACAGCTTTTTAAAAGCACCGAAATTATCAATATTTTCTTTAAGAACATTAGGAAGTGCTCCAAAAATTTTGATAGTTTCATAATACACACCTTTCTGGAAGCAAGAAAGCTTAGCGCTGGGATAATGGATATTATACTTTTGTCTAGTGTTTATTCTGTGAATTACATTATTTGTTGCAAATAAGGCACGATTGAATACAAAGAATTTTAGGATCGAGAATATATACATGCAAGGAAGCGTTAATATCTTCAATCTTGTAAAAGGTACTTACAGGAGCGTCTGTTGTGGGTGTTAGTAATGATTGTTATAACCTTCTTTTGCATAAGAAATATCTTTTTACTTTCTACTGAGTTGCCCCAAAATAATAAGAGTGGAAATAAATAATGAAGAGTGGACCTGTGTTCCATCTATAATTATGGAGGTTCAATCATCAAACTGGATTTGCTGCTGGTAAGAAGAAATCTGGAAGGCCAAAGATAATCCATGATATCAATGTTACTTCATGCTAATAATGGAGTAAGTAGAAAAAATAATTATGGATTTAGTAAAGTTGTACAGGCATCGAGGCAACTTCGGATGAGCAACAACAGGGTTCGGAGAGTTCTAAGAAATTTTTTAGGCTGTATTAGTATAAACTGAAACCAACGTTTCTGCATACTTGTATAACTTAAATGAACATTATTTCCTCAAAGAGGACAAAAAGAAATAAGCCATTTTGTTACTATAAAGTATGGTGAGCTCATCATAAGTCATAAATTATTTCACCCTGGACTAATGAATCACCATAGGGAAAACATTTGACTATCACTTAAAGTCTACTGTATTCCCTTGTAACTACAACAAGATAATGTTTATCTTGAAGGAAATAGAGCAATAAGTGTTTGTACAAGAGTAGAGAAAGTCATGTATACATCACATAACGACCAAAACATTTGACTAACACTTAAAGTCTACTGTATTCCCTTGTAACTACAATAAGATAATGTTTACCTGGAAGTACATAGAGCAATAAGTGTTTGTACAAGAGTAGAGAAAGTCATGTGTACATCACATGACGACCAAAACACTTAAGACTAACACTTAAAGTCTACTTATTTCCTTGTAACTACAATAAGATAATGTTTATCTTGAAGTAGATAGAGTAATAAGTGTTTGTACAAGAGTGGAGAAAGTCATGTATATATCACATAACGACCAAAACATTTGACTAACACTTAAAGTCTACTGTATTTCCTTGTAACTACAATAAGATAATGTTTATCTTGAAGTAGATAGAGCAATAAGTGTTTGTACAAGAGTAGAGAAAGTCATGTATACATCATATAACGACCAAAACATTTGACTATCACTTAACGTCTACTGTATTCCCCTGTAACTACAATTAGATAATGTTTATCTTGAAGTAGATAGAGCAATAAGTGTTTGTACAAGAGTAGAGAAAGTCATGTATACATCACATAACGACCAAAACATTTGACTAACACTTAAAGTCTACTGTATTTCCTTGTAACTACAATAAGATAACGTTTATCTTGAAGTAGATAGAGCAATAAGTGTTTGTACAAGAGTAGAGAAAGTCATGTAAACATCACATAACGACCAAAACATTTGACTATCACTTAAAGTCTACTGTATTCCCCTGTAACTACAATTAGATAATGTTTATTTGAAGTAGATAGAGCAATAAGTGTTTGTACAAGAATAGAGAAAGTCATGTATACATCACATAACAACCAAAACATTTGACTATCACTTAAAGTCTACTGTATTCCCTTGTAAGTACAATTAGATAATGTTTATCTTGAAGTAGATAGAGCAATAAGTGTTTGTACAAGAGTAGAGAAAGTCATGTATACATCATATAACGACCAAAACATTTGACTATCACTTAAAGTCTACTGTATTCCCCTGTAACTACAATTAGATAATGTTTATCTTGAAGTAGATAGAGCAATAAGTGTTTGTACAAGAGTAGAGAAAGTCATGTATACATCACATAACGACCAAAACATTTGACTAACACTTAAAGTCTACTGTATTTCCTTGTAACTACAATAAGATAACGTTTATCTTGAAGTAGATAGAGCAATAAGTGTTTGTACAAGAGTAGAGAAAGTCATGTAAACATCACATAACGACCAAAACATTTGACTATCACTTAAAGTCTACTGTATTCCCCTGTAACTACAATTAGATAATGTTTATCTTGAAGTAGATAGAGCAATAAGTGTTTGTACAAGAGTAGAGAAAGTCATGTATACATCACATAACGACCAAAACATTTGACTATCACTTAGAGTCTACTGTATTTCCTTGTAAGTACAATTAGATAATGTTTATCTTGAAGTAGATAGAGCAATAAGTGTTTGTACAAGAGTAGAGAAAGTCATCTATACATTTCATAACGACCAAAACATTTGACTATCACTTAAAGTGTACTGTATTCCCTTGTAACTACAATAAGATAATATATATCTTGAAGTAGATAGAGCAATAAGTGTTTGTACAAGAGTAGAGAAAGTCATGTATACATCACATAACGACCAAAACATTTGACTATCAATTAAAGTCTACTGTATTCCCTTGTAACTACAATAAGATAATGTTTATCTTGAAGCAGATAGAGCAATAAGTGTTTGTACAAGAGTAGAGAAAGTAATGTATACATCATATAACGACGAAAACATTTGACTATCAGTTAAAGTCTACTGTATTCCCTTGTAACTACATTAAGATAATGTTTATCTTGAAGCAGATAGAGCAATAAGTGTTTGTACAAGAGTAGAGAAAGTCATGTATACATCATATAACGACGAAAACAATTGACTATCACTTAAAGTCTACTGTATTCCCCTGTAACTACAATCAGATAATGTTTATCTTGAAGTACATAGAGCAATAAGTGTTTGTACAAGAGTAGAGAAAGTCATGTATACATCACATAACGACCAAAACATTTGACTAACACTTAAAGTCTACTGTATTTCCTTGCAACTACAATAAGATAACGTTTATCTTGAAGTAGATAGAGCAATAAGTGTTTGTACAAGAGTAGAGAAAGTCATGCATACATCACATAACGACCAAAACATTTGACTAACACTTAAAGTCTACTGTATTTCCTTGTAACTACAATAAGATAACGTTTATCTTGAAGTAGATAGAGCAATAAGTGTTTGTACAAGAGTAGAGAAAGTCATGTAAACATCACATAACGACCAAAACATTTGACTATCACTTAAAGTCTACTGTATTCCCCTGTAACTACAATTAGATAATGTTTATCTTGAAGTAGATAGAGCAATAAGTGTTTGTACAAGAGTAGAGAAAGTCATGTATACATCACATAACGACCAAAACATTTGACTATCACTTAGAGTCTACTGTATTTCCTTGTAAGTACAATTAGATAATGTTTATCTTGAAGTAGATAGAGCAATAAGTGTTTGTACAAGAGTAGAGAAAGTCATCTATACATTTCATAACGACCAAAACATTTGACTATCACTTAAAGTGTACTGTATTCCCTTGTAACTACAATAAGATAATATATATCTTGAAGTAGATAGAGCAATAAGTGTTTGTACAAGAGTAGAGAAAGTCATGTATACATCACATAACGACCAAAACATTTGACTATCAATTAAAGTCTACTGTATTCCCTTGTAACTACAATAAGATAATGTTTATCTTGAAGCAGATAGAGCAATAAGTGTTTGTACAAGAGTAGAGAAAGTAATGTATACATCATATAACGACGAAAACATTTGACTATCAGTTAAAGTCTACTGTATTCCCTTGTAACTACATTAAGATAATGTTTATCTTGAAGCAGATAGAGCAATAAGTGTTTGTACAAGAGTAGAGAAAGTCATGTATACATCATATAACGACGAAAACAATTGACTATCACTTAAAGTCTACTGTATTCCCCTGTAACTACAATCAGATAATGTTTATCTTGAAGTACATAGAGCAATAAGTGTTTGTACAAGAGTAGAGAAAGTCATGTATACATCACATAACGACCAAAACATTTGACTAACACTTAAAGTCTACTGTATTTCCTTGCAACTACAATAAGATAACGTTTATCTTGAAGTAGATAGAGCAATAAGTGTTTGTACAAGAGTAGAGAAAGTCATGCATACATCACATAACGACCAAAACATTTGACTAACACTTAAAGTCTACTGTATTTCCTTGTAACTACAATAAGATAACGTTTATCTTGAAGTAGATAGAGCAATAAGTGTTTGTACAAGAGTAGAGAAAGTCATGTAAACATCACATAACGACCAAAACATTTGACTATCAATTAAAGTCTACTGTATTCCCTTGTAACTACAATAAGATAATGTTTATCTTGAAGCAGATAGAGCAATAAGTGTTTGTACAAGAGTAGAGAAAGTAATGTATACATCATATAACGACGAAAACATTTGACTATCAGTTAAAGTCTACTGTATTCCCTTGTAACTACATTAAGATAATGTTTATCTTGAAGTAGATAGAGCAATAAGTGTTTGTACAAGAGTAGAGAAAGTCATGTATACATCACATAACGACGAAAACATTTGACTATCACTTAAAGTCTACTGTATTCCCTGGTAACTACAATAAGATAATGCTTATCTTGAAGTAGATAGAGCAATAAGTGTTTGTACAAGAGAAGAGAAAGTCGTGTATACATCACATAACGACTAAAACATTTGACTATCACTTAAAGTGTTACTGTATTCCCTTGTAACTACAATAAGATAATGTTTATCTTGAAGTACATAGAGCAATAAGTGTTTGTACAAGAGTAGAGAAAGTCATGTATACATCACATAACGACCAAAACATTTGACTATCACTTAAAGTTTACTGTATTCCCTTGTAACTACAATAAGATAATGTATATCTTGAAGTAGATAGAGCAATAAGTGTTTGTACAAGAGTAGAGAAAGTCATTTATACATCACATAACGACCAAAACACTTAAAGTCTACTGTATTCCCTTGTAACTACAATAAGATAATGTTTATCTTGAAGTAGATAGAGCAATAAGTGTTTGTACAAGAGAAGAGAAAGTCATGTATACATCACATAACGACCAAAACATTTGACTATCACTTAAAGTTTAGTGTATTCCCTTGTAACTACAATAAGATAATGTTTATCTTGAAGTAGATAGAGCAATAAGTGTTTGTACAAGAGTAGAGAAAGTCATCTATACATTTCATAACGACCAAAACATTTGACTATCACTTAAAGTGTACTGTATTCCCTTGTAACTACAATAAGATAATATATATCTTGAAGTAGATAGAGCAATAAGTGTTTGTACAAGAGTAGAGAAAGTCATGTATACATCACATAACGACCAAAACATTTGACTATCAATTAAAGTCTACTGTATTCCCTTGTAACTACAATAAGATAATGTTTATCTTGAAGCAGATAGAGCAATAAGTGTTTGTACAAGAGTAGAGAAAGTAATGTATACATCATATAACGACGAAAACATTTGACTATCAGTTAAAGTCTACTGTATTCCCTTGTAACTACATTAAGATAATGTTTATCTTGAAGCAGATAGAGCAATAAGTGTTTGTACAAGAGTAGAGAAAGTCATGTATACATCATATAACGACGAAAACAATTGACTATCACTTAAAGTCTACTGTATTCCCCTGTAACTACAATCAGATAATGTTTATCTTGAAGTACATAGAGCAATAAGTGTTTGTACAAGAGTAGAGAAAGTCATGTATACATCACATAACGACCAAAACATTTGACTAACACTTAAAGTCTACTGTATTTCCTTGCAACTACAATAAGATAACGTTTATCTTGAAGTAGATAGAGCAATAAGTGTTTGTACAAGAGTAGAGAAAGTCATGCATACATCACATAACGACCAAAACATTTGACTAACACTTAAAGTCTACTGTATTTCCTTGTAACTACAATAAGATAACGTTTATCTTGAAGTAGATAGAGCAATAAGTGTTTGTACAAGAGTAGAGAAAGTCATGTAAACATCACATAACGACCAAAACATTTGACTATCACTTAAAGTCTACTGTATTCCCCTGTAACTACAATTAGATAATGTTTATCTTGAAGTAGATAGAGCAATAAGTGTTTGTACAAGAGTAGAGAAAGTCATGTATACATCACATAACGACCAAAACATTTGACTATCACTTAGAGTCTACTGTATTTCCTTGTAAGTACAATTAGATAATGTTTATCTTGAAGTAGATAGAGCAATAAGTGTTTGTACAAGAGTAGAGAAAGTCATCTATACATTTCATAACGACCAAAACATTTGACTATCACTTAAAGTGTACTGTATTCCCTTGTAACTACAATAAGATAATATATATCTTGAAGTAGATAGAGCAATAAGTGTTTGTACAAGAGTAGAGAAAGTCATGTATACATCACATAACGACCAAAACATTTGACTATCAATTAAAGTCTACTGTATTCCCTTGTAACTACAATAAGATAATGTTTATCTTGAAGCAGATAGAGCAATAAGTGTTTGTACAAGAGTAGAGAAAGTAATGTATACATCATATAACGACGAAAACATTTGACTATCAGTTAAAGTCTACTGTATTCCCTTGTAACTACATTAAGATAATGTTTATCTTGAAGCAGATAGAGCAATAAGTGTTTGTACAAGAGTAGAGAAAGTCATGTATACATCATATAACGACGAAAACAATTGACTATCACTTAAAGTCTACTGTATTCCCCTGTAACTACAATCAGATAATGTTTATCTTGAAGTACATAGAGCAATAAGTGTTTGTACAAGAGTAGAGAAAGTCATGTATACATCACATAACGACCAAAACATTTGACTAACACTTAAAGTCTACTGTATTTCCTTGCAACTACAATAAGATAACGTTTATCTTGAAGTAGATAGAGCAATAAGTGTTTGTACAAGAGTAGAGAAAGTCATGCATACATCACATAACGACCAAAACATTTGACTAACACTTAAAGTCTACTGTATTTCCTTGTAACTACAATAAGATAACGTTTATCTTGAAGTAGATAGAGCAATAAGTGTTTGTACAAGAGTAGAGAAAGTCATGTAAACATCACATAACGACCAAAACATTTGACTATCAATTAAAGTCTACTGTATTCCCTTGTAACTACAATAAGATAATGTTTATCTTGAAGCAGATAGAGCAATAAGTGTTTGTACAAGAGTAGAGAAAGTAATGTATACATCATATAACGACGAAAACATTTGACTATCAGTTAAAGTCTACTGTATTCCCTTGTAACTACATTAAGATAATGTTTATCTTGAAGTAGATAGAGCAATAAGTGTTTGTACAAGAGTAGAGAAAGTCATGTATACATCACATAACGACGAAAACATTTGACTATCACTTAAAGTCTACTGTATTCCCTGGTAACTACAATAAGATAATGCTTATCTTGAAGTAGATAGAGCAATAAGTGTTTGTACAAGAGAAGAGAAAGTCGTGTATACATCACATAACGACTAAAACATTTGACTATCACTTAAAGTGTTACTGTATTCCCTTGTAACTACAATAAGATAATGTTTATCTTGAAGTACATAGAGCAATAAGTGTTTGTACAAGAGTAGAGAAAGTCATGTATACATCACATAACGACCAAAACATTTGACTATCACTTAAAGTTTACTGTATTCCCTTGTAACTACAATAAGATAATGTATATCTTGAAGTAGATAGAGCAATAAGTGTTTGTACAAGAGTAGAGAAAGTCATTTATACATCACATAACGACCAAAACACTTAAAGTCTACTGTATTCCCTTGTAACTACAATAAGATAATGTTTATCTTGAAGTAGATAGAGCAATAAGTGTTTGTACAAGAGAAGAGAAAGTCATGTATACATCACATAACGACCAAAACATTTGACTATCACTTAAAGTTTAGTGTATTCCCTTGTAACTACAATAAGATAATGTTTATCTTGAAGTAGATAGAGCAATAAGTGTTTGTACAAGAGTAGAGAAAGTCATGTATACATCACATAACGACCAAAACATTTGACTATCACTTAAAGTCTACTGTATTCCCTTGTAACTACAATAAGATAATGTTTATCTTGAAGTAGATAGAGCAATAAGTGTTTGTACAAGAGTAGAGAAAGTCATGCATACATCACATAACGATCAAAACGTTAGACTATCACTTAAAGTCTACTGTATTCCCTTGTAACTACAGTAAGATAATGTTTATCTTGAAGTAGATAGAGCAATAAGTGTTTTTACAAGAGTAGGGAAAGTCATGTATACATCACATAACGACCAAAACATTTGACTATCACTTAAAGTCTACTGTATTCCCTTGTAACTACAATAAGATAATGTTTATCTTGAGGTAGTTAGAGCAGAGTTTGTAGAAAAGTAGAGAAAGTCATATATACATCACATAACGATCAAAATGTTTGACTATCACTTAAAGTCTACAGTATTCCCTTGTAGAATACATGGCTGGACTTGAACCTAGAACTTGGGATCAGCGAGTAGCATAATAAACTGGTACAACTACACTGATGGAAATCATAAAGTGAGGCAATTTCTGTAAATGTTTATGCCGATTAACATGGAATAGACACAGAAAATTTGGAGTTTATACAAATAGTTGGTACAGAACTGAGTAGAAATGGTCATGTGAGTTTAACAAGTCAGATACTTTATAAATGAATCTCATTAAAGTTAGCATAAGAAACGTTGGAGCGTTAGTTCTTTTAACCATTCCTTTGAGAGTTCAAACTTGCATGCAATGGCATATCCTTAATGCGTGAAATCAAAGCCCCGTGTAAAATCTCGCTGTCCATCATCGTCTATTTTCACCCAAAATGTATGAAAGAGTCTCAAAATGACGTGTGAAAAGGTATCTACTACCTACGTTGGGGAATGTGTTGCAGCTGCATGTTGTTTTTGAGGACCAGGGATTTCATTTGGTGCGGAGTGACTCTGCACTTTGTTTGATTGTTTATTTTTCCTGCTGATGATGTTTTTTTTTTTTCCTCGCTTCCTCACATGTTCTCTTGTTTTCTATCGACTTGCTAAATTTATTTTTCTTCTTTGTTTCAGGCGCCAGGGTTACTGTCTCTCCCCCGCCTTAATAATGTCACTTGTTTTTTAGCTGCCATGGGATACGCCTTCATAGTCATTAAGAATGACGTTGCGAACAAAAGCATTCTACGATTTAGCGATCATGTAATTACGATATATGTCTTCTGTTTCAGTGGACAGTTAAGGGTGACTAATGACCTAATTCGAGGCACTTTAGGTTTCATTTTGCGACTTCCTCTATAATCTTGCTGAAGATGAAAATTTCTAGATTGCATATTGCAAATGAGATTTGTTTATATTTCACAGCCATTTTCTAATTATTTGGGGCTTGATTCTGGTCTAGTATCTTCAATTAGTTCCAACAGTTTTTAGCATCATTTATATGTTTATTGATCACCATAACAAAAGTATGTGTAATTGCCAAAGAATTACTCGAATTCCAAGAACTTTTCTGGTGAATTCTAGGGACATTTCTAGCCAATTTTAGGGACTTCTCTAGTGAATTATAGGGTCTTTACTAGTGAATTTTACGGTCTTTTCTAATGAATTATAGGGACTTATCTAGTGAATTCTACGGACTTTTCTAGTGAATTCTAGGGACATTTCTAGTGAATTTTAGGGATTTTTCTAGTTTATTACAGAGTCTTTTCTAGTGAACTATACGGACTTTTCTAGTGAATTATAGGATCTTTTCTAGTGAATTGCATGGACTTTTCTAGTGAATTGCAGAGACTTTTCTAGTGAATTCTAGGGACATTTTTAGCGAGTTTTAGGTCTTTTCTATTTAATTATACGGCCTTTTCTAGTGAATTTTAGGGATATTTCCAGTGAAATATAGGGTCTTGTCTAGTTAATTATACGGATATTTAAGTTTGATTTATGAGTCACTACGTTTACACTCAAACTTCACTTACTTGTTGTAGGGTCACCAAACAGCTGAGGATGAGATCGAATGATCTTGAAAACGTTTCAATTATACAACAAGTAAGTGAAGTTTGAGTTTAAACATAGTGACTCATAAATCAAACTTAAATATGAAGAATACTTCACTATTAACAATGCCTCTGCGTTTAATATTTAATTATACGGACTTTTCTAGTGATATTTGGGGATTTTTCTAGTGACTTATATGGTCTTTTCTGGTTAATTATACGGACTTTTCTAGTAATTTTTAGGGTCTTTTCTAGTGAATTCTAGGGTCTTTTCTAGTGAATTTTAGGGATTTTTCTAGTGAATTCTAGGGTCTTTTCTAGTAAATTGCAGGGACTTTGCTAGGGAATTCTACGGACTTTTTTAGTTAATTCTAGGGACCTTTCCAGTGAATTTTAGGGACTTTTCTAGTGAATTCTAGGGTCTTTTCTAGCGAATTCTAGGGTCTTTTCTAGTGAATTTTAGGGACTTTTCTAGTGAATTCTAGGGTCTTTTCTAGTGAATTTTAGGGATTTTTCTAGTGAATTCTAGGGTCTTTTCTAGTAAATTGCAGGGACTTTGCTAGTGAATTCTACGGACTTTTTAGTTAATTCTAGGGACCTTTCCAGTGAATTTTAGGGACTTTTCTAGTGAATTCTAGGGTCTTTTCTAGCGAATTCTAGGGTCTTTTCTAGTGAATTTTAGGGTCTTTTCTAGTGAATTCTAGGGTCTTTTCTAGTGAATTTTAGGGATTTTTCTAGTGAATTCTAGGGTCTTTTCTAGTAAATTGCAGGGACTTTGCTAGGGAATTCTACGGACTTTTTTAGTTAATTCTAGGGACCTTTCCAGTGAATTTTAGGGACTTTTCTAGTGAATTCTAGGGTCTTTTCTAGCGAATTCTAGGGTCTTTTCTAGTGAATTTTAGGGACTTTTCTAGTGAATTCTAGGGTCTTTTCTAGTGAATTTTAGGGATTTTTCTAGTGAATTCTAGGGTCTTTTCTAGTAAATTGCAGGGACTTTGCTAGTGAATTCTACGGACTTTTTAGTTAATTCTAGGGACCTTTCCAGAGAATTTTAGGGACTTTTCTAGTGAATTCTATGGCCTTTTCTAGTGAATTTTAGGGACTTTTGTAGTTAATTCTGTGGACTTTTCTAGTGAATTCTAGGGAGATTTCTAATAAATTCTAAAGACATTCTAGTGAATCCTAGGGAGTGCATTTCGCAATGAAGCCACAACTAAGAAAAGTATTTATAATTAGTACAGGTTAAAATCACATCAGTTTTTCCTTAGTTCTAAATTTCGCGAAGGATTAAGTCCAAGAACTGTTGTTACTGACGGACATGTTGGACATTGGTATGAGTCAAATACATCAACAGTTAGACGTGAAAAAACTTTGTTGTCATAAACTGACTACCGATCAAAAACAACAACGTATTGATTGCTACAAAAAATTCCAAGGTGGCACTCCAAATTTAGTTTGGGATATAGTTACTGTTGATAAATCCTGGATTTATTATTATGATCATGAAAACAATAGTCAATCAACAATATGGATCTCTCAAACAGAACCTACGTCTACAAAAGTATGGAAAACTCGTGGTGTATAAAGTGATTAGAAAATTGATTCAAAATGTCAATATAGCATTAGAAGATGGACGTACCTACCTTACTGTCGAATAGAATAAATTGTGAATAATTAATAATAAGCATTAATTATTATTATTATTATTATTATTATTATTATTATTATTATTATTATTATTATTATTATTATTATTATTATTATTATTATTATTATTATTATTATTATTATTATTATTATTATTATTATTATTATTATTATTATTATTATTATTATTATTATTATTATTATTATTATTATTATTATTATTATTATTATTATTATTATTATTATTATTATTATTATTATTATTATTATTATTATTATTATTATTATTATTATTATTATTATTATTATTATTATTATTATTATTATTATTATTATTATTATTATTATTATTATTATTATTATTATTATTATTATTATTATTATTATTATTATTATTATTATTATTATTATTATTATTATTATTATTATTATTATCATTATTATTATTATCATTATCATTATTATCATTATCATTATTATCATTATCATTATTATTATTATCATTATTATTATTATTATTATTATCATTATTATCATTATTATTATCATTATTATTATTATTATTATTATTATTATTATTATTATTATTATTATTATTATTATTATTATTATTATTATTATTATTATTATTATTATTATTATTATTATTATTATTATTATTATTATTATTATTATTATTATTATTATTATTATTATTATTATTATTATTATTATTATTATTATTATTATTATTATTATTATTATTATTATTATTATTATTATTATTATTATTATTATTATTATTATTATTATTATTATTATTATTATTATTATTATTATTATTATTATTATTATTATTATTATTATTATTATTATTATTATTATTATTATTATTATTATTATTATTATTATTATTATTATTATTATTATTATTATTATTATTATTATTATTATTATTATTATTATTATTATTATTATTATTATTATTATTATTATTATTATTATTATTATTATTATTATTATTATTATTATTATTATTATTATTATTATTACTATTACTATTATATTTATTATTATATTTATTTATTATTAATATTATTCTTATTATTATTACTATTATTATTACTACTACTACTATTACTACTACTGTTATAGGTAGAGGAGCTGATAAGTTAGAGAAATCTCGCGGTTATGTTGGCGGTAGTGGTGTGTGATAGAAGAAGCGGGAGAGGCGACCAGCTACCGAATCAACAAATCGGAATGACATGGTATTGGAGGGGATGGACTCGTGTTAACCCTCCAACCAACCATCACCGACATTTTCAAGTGGCAAGGTAATTAATTTATATGCTGCTCTTCTTCATCTGTTGCTCCAGCGTAAACCAGGGAAAGGCGTGGCGAGATCTTCTGAGCCAGATACCAGCAGGTTCTCCACCTTAGAGAAACAAACTCACTATCTCCCACTTTAATTAAACAAGAGAGGAAGATCCGCATTTATATACATCAACGAAACAATACTTCGATTTGACTCTGATATTTAAGTGTTCAAATGAATTATAAGTCTTGTTTCTTTTAAGTCTTACCTGTTCTGCGGACTGTATTCTTCTCCCCGTTCGACCGATAATCCATTACTTTTTGGTAATACATACATCCTCTTATCATTCTACGAAAGGAGAAATTAAAACGTTTTAAAAAATCGAACAAGGCCTAGCTTTAAAATCTTTAAAAGACTTCATCCTCTAAGCTCTATGTACTCTGTACTTATTTGAACATCATTTCATTCATCGTCCGATATGACTTGACGTTGGAGGTTTTCTCTTATCCTGAAAGATGAATGTCTGGTAACTCTAAGCTCTATGTACCCTGTACTTATTTGAACATCATTTCATTCATCGTCCGATATGACTTAACGTTGGAGGTTTTCTCTTATCCTGAAAGATGAATGTCTGGTAACTCTAAGCTCTATGTACCCTGTACTTATTTGAACATCATTTCATTCATCGTCCGATATGACTTGACGTTGGAGGTTTTCTCTTATCCTGAAAGATGAATGTCTGGAAACTCTAAGCTCTATGTATCCTGTACTTATTTGAACATCATTTCATTTATCGTCCGATATGACTTAACGTTGGAGGTTTTCTCTTATCCTGAAAGATGAATGTCTGGTAACTCTAAGCTCTATGTACCCTGTACTTATTTGAACATCATTTCATTCATCGTCCGATATGACTTAACGTTGGAGGTTTTCTCTTATCCTGAAAGATGAATGTCTGGAAACTCTAAGCTCTATGTATCCTGTACTTATTTGAACATCATTTCATTTATCGTCCGATATGACTTAACGTTGGAGGTTTTCTCTTATCCTGATAGATGAATGTCTGGTAACTCCAAGCTCTATGTACCCTGTACTTATTTGAACATCATTTTATTCATCGTCCGATATGACTTAACGTTGGAGGTTTTCTCTTATCCTGATGGATGAATGTCTGCTAACTCTAAGCTCTATGTACCCTGTACTCATTTGAACATCATTTCATTCACCGTCCGATATGACTTAACGTTGGAGGTTTTCTCTTATCCTGACAGATGAATGTCTGGTAACTCTAAGCTCTATGTACCCTGTACTTATTTGAACATCTTTTCATTCATCGTCCGATATGACTTAACGTTGGAGGTTTTCTCTTATCCTGATAGATGAATGTCTGGTAACTCCAAGCTCTATGTACCCTGTACTTATTTGAACATCATTTTATTCATCGTCCGATATGACTTAACGTTGGAGGTTTTCTCTTATCCTGATGGATGAATGTCTGCTAACTCTAAGCTCTATGTACCCTGTACTCATTTGAACATCATTTCATTCACCGTCCGATATGACTTAACGTTGGAGGTTTTCTCTTATCCTGATAGATGAATGTCTGGTAACTCCAAGCTCTATGTACCCTGTACTTATTTGAACATCATTTCATTCATCGTCCGATATGACTTAACGTTGGAGGTTTTCTCTTATCCTGACAGATGAATGTCTGGTAACTCTAAGCTCTATGTACCCTGTACTCATTTGAACATCATTTCATTCATCGTCCGATATGACTCAACATTGGAGGTTTTCTCTTATCCTGATAGATGAATGTCTGGTAACTCTAAGCTCTATGTACTCTGTACTTATTTGAACATCATTTCATTCATCGTCCGATATGACTTAACGTTGGAGGTTTTCTCTTATCCTGATAGATGAATGTCTGGTAACTCTAAGCTCTATGTACAATGTACTTATTTGAACATCATTTCATTCATCGTCCGATATGACTTAACGTTGGAGGTTTTCTCTTATCCTGATAGATGAATGTCTGGTAACTCTAAGCTCTATGTACTCTGTACTTATTTGAACATCATTTCATTCATCGTCCGATATGACTTAACGTTGGAGGTTTTCTCTTATCCTGATAGATGAATGTCTGGTAACTCTAAGCTCTATGTACTCTGTACTTATTTGAACATCATTTCATTCATCGTCCGATATGACTTAACGTTGGAGGTTTTCTCTTATCCTGATAGATGAATGTCTGGTAACTCTAAGCTCTATGTACCCTGTACTTATTTGAACATCATTTCATTCATCGTTCGATATGACTTAACGTTGGAGGTTTTCTCTTATCCTGATAGATGAATGTCTGGTAACTCCAAGCTCTATGTACCCTGTACTTATTTGAACATCATTTCATTCATCGTCCGATATGACTTAACGTTGGAGGTTTTCTCTTATCCTGACAGATGAATGTCTGGTAACTCTAAGCTCTATGTACCCTGTACTCATTTGAACATCATTTCATTCATCGTCCGATATGACTCAACATTGGAGGTTTTCTCTTATCCTGAAAGATGAATGTCTGGTAAGCAAACTGCTGATTAGCAGCATCTACAGTTTCCGAAAACTGGGAAAAGTTTTGGAGAACAGCAGCAACACGACTAAAAGCGTACAACATCAAATTCATATGAATGAAAAGTTCAATAGCATAATGTACTTAAGCAATAGTCATTGCCCCCTAGAACCCCTAACCTAAGCTCACCAGATTTTTTCTTGTCGGGGTATCTAAAAATAGAGTGTACAAGAATAGACAACGGACAATTGATGTTCTCAAGGAATCCATTCGAACAGAAATAAGTAACATTGGCGAGGATACTCTCCGTAAAACTTCAGAGAATATGGTGAGACGAGTACAAACATGTATAGATGCTGATGGAGGACACTTGCAACATTTTGTCTGAGATGTAAATAGTGTAATGTAATTTCCCAATTGTGTATTATTTTCTCCCAAAGTTGCACGTGTGTCCTATTATTTGTTCAATGGTTATGGACTGTTGAAATGGTGGAGGTTTATGTTGTGATATCGTGGGTTGGTAAAATTAAAAGTCTAATTTGCTGAATTTCAAAATTATCTTTATTTCCATATAGATACACTTTGTGCACCTTTCACAGGAGCAGAATTACGTAGACATACACATATACGATCTTCAAGGTCGTCGACCACAAACAGGGAGTTCACTTTCAAAGCACAGTTGCACGCGCACGATTATCAAGTTCTATTTTGACTGACTCAACTCGCTCGCTCGCTCGTGCTGGCTGGCTGTATACAGCCAGAAGGTTTTTTCTGCGTGCCCACCCATTAAGGGTTTTACCGCAGGTAAGGTTTAGAATTGAAGTTTGTAGGATGAAGGTGATGTAGGTCTTTTGGTTGGGAGTTAATTTAGAGGTTACCGAAGTACCTTCGGGTTGAAAGGGAGGATGCAGTACTTTGCACCCAAATCTTTTGTTGTTTTATAATTTTTAGTTGGGGAAGAATTTAGATGCCAAACAGCTTAAAAGAATTATGAGGAGCCCAGCTTTAGCTGCTGATAGGATTAGCTCCTGGGTTATCTAGGGTGCCCGCATGCCATACGGGGGACCCGGTGCAGTCTAGATCGGCGTCTAGTGGGGTCATAATCTCCCAATGATCTAACAAGGGCGCTTCTGTGTGATGGTAAACTTGCGTATAATTTTGAAGCCTGGCGCCTAATTTCATCCTCTACCAATGGAAGACCCGATGCTTCGTGGAGCAACCTGGCAGGGAAATAACGTCCCACAGAATAGATAGACCGCAGTCCTCTATTCTGTGCACGTTGAAGCCATGCTATCCAGCTGTCTGCTGCCATGCCCCAGATCTCGCAGGCATATAGCATCACCGGGATTACCAGCGCTCGGAAGAGGTACAACTTCATGCGGACTGGCATCGAGGTAGACCCCAGCATTGGGTACAGGGAAGCGATTGCTCCCTGTACCTTCGCCGAAAGGTCCCTGATGTGTCGGCGAAAAGTTAGACCCCTGTCCAAATTAACTCCTAGATACTGGACAGAGTTAGACCACTCTATCCTTCGACCTCGGTAGCTGAAATTGGAGCAGTCTGCGGGGGTGTGGCGCTTTGTAAAAAGTATGGCTGGCTTTTGTCCTGATTTACGGACATCCGCCAACGCCGGCACCACTGTTGTGTTAGGCGGAGATGTCTTTGAATGGGGTTGAAGGCTCTGAGGATGTGTTTGTCCTTGCAGGACAGAAACACGTCGTCAGCGTGTTGTACCATTACGACTCGTAGTTCTGTGGGGAAATCTGCCATAAAGACGTTGAAGAGGGTGGGGGAAAGCACAGAGCCTTCGGGGACTCCGCCTCTCACTGGCCTTAGTGTTGATGTTTTCCCCGCGACTGAGATTTTGAATGAGCGATGTCGCGAGAAGCTGTGTAGGATGTTGATCATTTGTGTTGGGAGTCCCAGGTGGATCATTTTGTGTAGGAGTCCGGCATGCCATGTCGTAGAGAAGGCCTTCTCGACATCCAGCGAAACTGCGGCCGTGAAGGCGCCTTCCTGGAAACCCAGGGCGGCGGTCTCCACCACACGAAGCAACTGCTGAACTGTCGAGTGCCCAGGACGAAAACCAAACTGGTGATCAGGAATGGCTTGAATGTCTCCCAATATTGGGGACAAGCAAGCGAGAATCAGCCTCTCGAGAACTTTCGAGAGGGTGGAAAGGAGACTAATGGATCGGTAGCTGGAAGGGTGTACCGGATTCTTCCCAGGTTTCAATATGCAAATCACCCGGGCTTCTCTCCACTCTCGTGGAAATTACCCAAGGGCGAGGCACATATTGAAAATCCTAGTCAGGAAGAGAACCGCATTGAAGGGAAGATGGCGGAGCATTAGGAGAGTCAGCCCGTCCGGCCCCGCCGCTGCCTCAACTGGCGATCCGCGGCTTCTTTTATAGCTGCATGCTCTCTCCTAGAAATCTATGGAATGTTCTATATCGATCAAGACGGCAGTAGAAAGACGTGCCTTTAATCTCCGCGCTGACTATCTGTCTCTTTTTGCCATAATGACTCACGACAATAAGCATCACATTCTAGAAATACCTATATGAACTATCAAACAAATAACAGGAAATGTCTACGAAACGGTATTAACTCTTGTAGTTTAGCAGTTATACAAAATTCATTCAGAATGTACAGGACTTCTAAGAGCATTTCTAGAAGTGTAAAGTTATAAATTTAGTTTGTCATGAAAATAACTTGTCTGGTATGGACAAGGAACAACACTTGAGAAAATTACCTCAATACTTCGGTGGTGATTATGAAATTGTTTTTTATTTTAAAATCACAAATTATTACTCGCAGGTACAACATTATAAAGTCTGGGAAATTGTCAGGAATGTGTTAGCTGTACACAAGAAAATAATCGTGTGTCAACTGTCAGTTAACAGTTACCAAGAAGAAATCACTACTTATCTCAACGACGAAAACAAATGCCAGCTAAATATTTGTGTATTCTACCTACAACAGTTTTCTCTGCACTGCAGAACTCATATGTGACAGAAAAAGAAGTAGACTTGACCACGAAACTGTGAAAATGCTAGTATTTTTGAACAAAAACTTATAAAAGTGGACTGTTTTGCTTTTAAATGTCTAATGTAGAGTTTAAAAATAGGGACACTGATGGTTTGAAGTTTTCTCTCATTAAACATGTACACTAGTTTACTTTATTGGCATTATGCAGTTCTGCCAACATTCTATTTGAAGCCTGGGACTCAAGTACTTACGATAGTAAGTCGCCACAAACGGTGTATCTCGTATACGATAGCCACTAGTGGTCTACCGGGCAAATATACTGATACTCAAAAAGGTATTCGTCCAATCATAGCACATAGAATATAACAAGCACAATCAGTAACATACAGATAAGAAGCGAACAATAACTGTTTCCTTATATCGGCTGACATCTAGACTTAAAAATAAAACACAATTTAGATTCATATATTGCTTAAATAGTGAAGAGTTCTTCATTATTTAAAATCATGTTCCATTTGATGTCAAACAAGTAGTAAACAAGATCGCAGCTATGGTACCTCGCTGACACACACCGCTTCCGTTTTCTTATGTAGTTGTGTTTCGTCCATTGTTGTTACAGTTCTATCTCTGTTTTCAAAGCCATTTACTGAAATTTAAATAATATGGATCGAAAACTTAGTGAAACTACAAAAGAAGAGACAGAAATTTGCATCAAGTCATTTAGATAAAGGAAAATACGAGGGCTGTTCAATAAAGAATGATCACAATTGTGTTTCGACAACGTACTTTTACTCAGCCCCATAATTTTGATTGTTCTTCTCAAAATAGTTTTCCCTGAATACGATGCACTTTTCCCAGCGTTTCTGCCAGTCTTCAAAGACATACTGGAAACCATTTATGAGAGATCCTTCAAAATCGCCTCCTCAGCCTTCACCACTGCTTCTGATGATGGATAATGCCTCCCACGAAGACGTTTCTTCAAGTTAGGGAATAGAAAAAAGTCACACGAGGCTAAATCCGGACTATAGGGAGGGTGGGCGATGTACTTCACGTTGATTTTTTCAACAACAGCAACAACATTGGCAATATGAGGCCGTGCATTATCGTTGTGCAGCATCCAGCCTGCTTCACAGAAACGTGATCTTTTGCGCCTGATATGGACTTCCAATGTTTACAGGACATCCCTGTAGTATTGTCCAGTTACTGATGTGTGTGCAGGTACAACATGCTGATAAACCATTCCATGAATATCAAAGAATGAGATGACCATAACTTTCCCAGCAGAAACAACCACTTTTACTCCTTTGGGGGTTGGTGATGAAGGAGATTTCCACACTCAGCTTTACTGTTTGCTCTCAGGATCAAAATGATGTAGCCAAGTTTCATCAGCAGTGATTACGTTTGAAAGAAACTCCGGATCTTCCTCTAACATCAACTTTAACTGCATGTTACCTCCAATTGCAGTGCTAGGCGATACTGAACATGTCTGAACTTGCCTGGTTCTCACAGGTGGGAACCAGGAGTACCAACAATGACACTACTAAGGCGTCTTTGTTTCACATTAAGCTAACAGAATATAATAAGATTGAACTTCAGTGCGAAAAATTGTGATTATTCTTTATTGAACAGCCCTCGTATATTCAAGAAATTGAAGAAACCATTGGAAGACATACCAGTACAGTGAAGACTATTATATTCAAGTTTGATCAGACCAAACTTACGAAAATCAATCAAGAAGCGGTCGTCCTGCAAACTGAGATGGAGAAAGGACAGTTACTTAGAGAAGTCAAGAAAAATCCTAAGCTAAGTGCTGCAAAACTTGCTATTGTAGTTCAAACACGGACAGGAAAGTCCGTTTCAGCACAAACTATAAGAAACGTACTTTATAAAGCTGAGTATGGAGACCGAACAGCCCGTAGAAAACCATACATCAGTAAAATCAACAGAAAGAAGCGAGTTGCTCTTGCAAAAGAACATAAATACGATGGGTTTGATTTCTGGAAGAAGGTTGTATTTACTGACAAGAGACGATCTGAGCTCTTTAACTCAAAAGGGCGAGTAACAGTGTGGAGAAAAAAGAATTGTGAGCTTGATGAGAAAAATATAACAGCTTCAGTTAAACATGGAGACGGTTCAGTACTTGTCTGGGGCTGCATGAGTGCAAATGGTGTGAGGGATTTGTGTTTTATTGATGAAATTCTGAAACCTAAGGTTTATATAAATATCGTAAAAGTACATCTGTCTAGAAGTGTGAATAATATGGGAATGAGCACAATTTTTTTTGACAACGTACCTTTACTCATCCTCATAATTTTGATACCCCTTCTCAAAATAGTCTCCCCTGAATGCGCTCCACTTGTCCCAGCGTTTCTGTCAGACTTCAAACACATGCTGGTAACCATTTTTGAGAGATCCTTCAAAATCGCCTCCGCAGCCTTCACCACTGTTTCTGATGATGGATAATGCCTCCCACGAAGGCGTTTATACAAGATAGGGAATATAAAAGAGTCACATGGGACTAAATCCGCACTATAGGGAGGGTGAGGGAAGTACTTCACGTTGATTTTTGCAAGATATTCAGCAACAACATTGGCAATATGCGGCTGCGCATTATCGTGGTGCAGAATCCAGCCTGCTTCACGGAAATGTGGTCTTTTGCGCCTGATATGGACCTGCAATGTTTTCAGGACATCCCTGTAGTATTGTCCAGTTAATGATGTGTGTGCAGGTACAACTGGCTGATAAAACATTCCATGAATATCAAACAATCAGATGACCATAACTTTCTCAGCAGAAGCAACCACTTTTGCATTTTTGGGGCTTGGTGGTGAAGGAGATTTCCACACTGAGCTTTGCTGTTTGCTCTCGGGATCAAAATGATGTAGCCAAGTTTCATCAGCACTGATTACGTTTGAAAGAAACTCCGGATCTTCCTCTAACATCAACTTTAACTGCATGCAGACCGGAATGCGAATGTTCTTTTGTTCGGGAATCAATAGTCTTGGAACCCATCGCGCACAAACACGTCTCATGTGTAATGTTTCTGTCACCAACGTGTGGGTGACACCCAATGAAATGTTCAGTATTTCAGAAAGTGATCTTAAGGTAATTCGTCGATCCTCTCTCACAATGGCAGCAGCAGTGTTGATGTTTTCTTCCGTAAAAGCAGTAACTAGAGCACCGGGTCCACCTTCCTTTGAAATTGATTGTCTCCCGTCTTTAAACATGTTAAACCACCTTCGAACTGTGCTGTACAGAAGAAGAGACTCTCCATATGCCTCTTGTAACATTGTATAGACCTCAACTGAAGATTTATTGAGACGAAAGCAGAATTTCAAAGCCGCATATTGTTCCTCGCGTGTTACCTCCATTGGAGCGGTAGGCGATACTGAACATGTCTGAACTTGCCTAGTTCTCACAGGCGAGAACCAGGAGTAACAACAATGACACTACTACGGTGTGTTTGCTTGACATTAAGGTAACAGAATATAAGATTGAATTTAAGTGCGAAAAATTATGTCCGTAAAAAACTATGATCTTTCTTTATTGAACAGTCCTCGTAGTTGGACACTAAATGCACTTTTAACTCACTGTAATTAATAACCCTCCATAAATTAACTCAAATTAATGCTTTTTTAATGCTATAAAGTGCTAAATTGGAAATTTATAATTGCTACAGAATGCTAAACGTAAAATCAAAATGCTAAATATCACTACCCCTAACCATTGTGTTTTCATATTTGTAATTTGTATTTCTATCTGTAGTACATGTTTCTATAAGTGCGTGATGAAATGGTCACGTGGTGTTTTAGTGCAAGTAATGGTTCACATTGTGGAGGAACAGGTCAACTCGCTTATGCCACTCTTGCACTTCGCTATTTTGCCATGTAACCCTGATGCACCACTTCAAAAAATAACAACAATAACAGCCATAAAAAATCGAACAACGGGAAACAAAACATAAACGACGAACACGAAACGAAAAGAGACAAGAGAAAACAGCCAAAAGGAGCAAGAGTATCTCGGTTCTGCCCGATCCATGTATATACGTATAAGAGCCACCCAAACAAAAAATTACCAGGGACGACGAAAAGGAAAACCCTGAAAATAAATAAATAAAAGAAAAGCGAAGAGCGTGACGCAAAGATTTAACGATATATTATTGCTGACGAAGCAAGCGGGTCTCTCTCTCTCGGAGTATGCTTGCCCGGTCGGTCGGTCGGCCTCCAGAACTAATTTAAATTGGATTAATGAAAATTGGGGGAGTGAGTTTTCTACCAATGCTGCTGCTCTTCTCTGATGATTTATGGGACGTACAACCCTCCCCAATTTTTTCCCAAATTCTCCTGCCCTCTTAGCATCGGAAAAAAGCCCTTAACTCATAAAAGTCATAAAACTAAGGAAATAAATTACATTAAAATTATCTTCGCTTTTACCTGTAGCTCAGAGCTTCTTGTAGTTCCGTTTTGATTAACAAAAATGTGTTAAATTCTCAGATTTCTGCAAGACAACAGAAGTACTCACTTGTTTTTGGACAATTGTTCCCAAACTCCTACAATTTAAACGAATTCAAATATCTCCTAAGTTTGTAATGCTTAATTTTTATTAACTAAACATACATTTAATAAAAACATGAAACTTTTTGATTTTTTTTTTTTTTATTTCAGTTGCTCAGGACAGTTAGTGCTATACAAATTGTGGATTTTGTAACGATATGCTTTAGTTAGAATTTTTATATGAATATCGTTTTCTAATATGACTTAGTAGGCCATGAAATGATAATATTACAAACAAATATATGTGTAATTTTGTGATTGGCAATAGTAATAATTGTATCACGTAATGCGGTGACGTAGCAGTACACGTTAATAATAGAAATATGGAGGAAAGAATAGATGTCTGAAAGTTGGAAGATAGGCGTAATATGCCCAATATACAAAAAGGGTAACAAATATCAATGTCGTAATTATAGGGGAATTACATTACTCAATGTAGCATATAAAATATTTTCAAGTATTTTAAATGATAAATCTAAAAAGCATATGGAAAGTGTATTAGGTGAGTACCAATATGGATTTAGAAGTGACAAGAGCACAATAGACCAGATATTTGTAATAAGACAAATAATGGAAAAATTTTACGACCACGGTATAGACTTACACTTCCTGTTTATTGACTTCAAGCATGCATTTGATTCAATTGATAGAGGAGCCCTCTATAAAACTCTGCAATGTTTTAAAATGCAACCAAAAATAATAAGGCTAATAAAAATGACAATGGAAGATACAAAAGCCAAAGTGAAAGTAATGAATAAAATGAGTACAGATTTTGATTATAATGCAGGAGTAAAAAAAAGGTGATGGACTGCCTGCAACTCTATTCAACCTAGCCCTGCACAAGGCAATAGCAAAAATTGATGCTAAAGGTAAAATATTCTTTAAGTCCAGTCAAATATGTGCATATGCAGATGACGTAGTGATCGTGACAAGAGACAAAAAACGTTAGTTGAAGTTTATGAAGACTTAGAAAGAAGGTCTAAAGAAATAGGATTAGAAGTAAACGAGAAAAAAACTAAATACATAAAAATGACAGCAGATAAAAGCAAAAGAATAATTTCAAATCTAGTAGTTAGGGACAAAACATTTGAAGGGGTATCCAAATTTAGATATTTAGGAGCACTTGTAAACAATGATAATAATTTAAAAGAGTGCATAAAAGAAAGAATCCAAAGTGGAAACGCAGCCTATTATGCAAATTTATCACGTCAACATATGGTGCTGAAACTTGGACCCTAAACAATGCAGATGAAGCAATACTTCGAAGATTTGAAAGGAAAATATTAAGACGAATCTTTGGACCTGTAAAAGATAAAGATCAATGGAGAATAAGATATAATCATGAAATACAAGAATTAATAAATAAGAAAGATATTGTGAAATTTATAAAAGCACAAAGGATAAGATGGCTAGGGCATATAGAGAGAATGCCCAAAAATATTGAAAGGAAGATTGTATAATAGAAGAAAAAAAGGAAGACCGAGAATAAGGTGGTTAGATGATGTAATGGAGGACCTAAGAACGATCGGAATCAGAGGCTGGAAAAGTAAAGCGGAAGACAGAGATGTGTGGAGGAGGATCGTGCAGGAGTCCAAAGCCTACCAAGGGCTGTAGAGCCAGTAGAGAAGAAGCAGTACATCGGTCAATCATTAAATTAACAGAGGAGTAACGATAGTTACGGAAAATCAATAATTTTGAGAGAGATATATATTCTTCAGTCTTGTTTCATGACGATGGAAAAATGTCGCGGTGAATATAAAAGTTTTGTAACTGAAAAAACCATAATCGTCAAAAAGAGTTATTCGGTATTCGTAATAGTGACGAGTGGACGTTAGATTATACAATCAATTTAAATGATATATCAAACTCAATCATCAAGAATCAATTCGATCTGCAATGATTAAGAGGGACGGTCACAAACATCGCTCCCAACTTTGGGGCTGATTAATCACCGAGAAACGAGACGACCTGTTTTATCGTTACAAATATTAACTTAAAAATAAGGATTTATCAATGTGTTGAAGATAGATGGTTACAAGCTATAAACATAATAAAATTAAAATATTCAGGGATAGAGGATACTCGTATTGGAGACCTCAAACAAACTGGTCTGATTACTGTGAGTATAATTTAAATAACTTCTGCATTACATAATAAATAAACATTATAGAAGTAAAATGTCCTGTGGCAAGCGTGCCTTCAGCCTTGGTGCAGCATCAAGGCGACGTCCCAACCTGATACATAAGGAAGGTGAGTAAAGAATCTGCTTGTCGTTGTAGAGATGTACTCATTAATGCTATGTCCAATTCTCTATGCAGCTGTGCATTCCAAATGTACCACGGGGCGTTCACAGACAATCGTAATATCGTGTTTTGAAACACCTGTTGTTGGTGAAGCACATCCCCATATAGGACTGGCATATAGAAGAAGCGGTCGTAGAATACTCTTGTATAGTAGCAGCGTACATTCGGCTCGTAAAGAGGATTTGCGGTTGAGCATGGGATACAACTTGTGAAGACGAGCATAGGCTTGATTTAGTTTGCTTTTGATATGTGTACTCCATGTCAGTCGACGATCAAGATGAACGCCAAGATATTTGACTGCACAATCAGAAGGTAACCAGGGGACTTCAGTGTTATAGAGTGGAATATTTGCTGGAGCAGCAGGCCTGCTCAAGGTGAAAAGCTTAAGAAGACATTTGCTTGGATTAAGTGTGATACGCCAGCGAGATAACCAGTGCAGGAAAATGTCCAAGGAAGATTGTAGGGTTGCAACGGCAGTTTCAATAGAGAAGTTCGAGATAAAGATAACTATATCGTCAGCAAACAGTGCGGTACTTGTTCCAGGAAGTTCAGGCATGTCAGCAGTATATAGACTGTAAAGAAGAGGCGCAAGGACGCTACCCTGGGGCACGCCGGGGTGAGGAATGTGTTGAACCAAGACGCACATAAAATTATGAAACTTTTGAATAAACTCAGAAGAAAAATTGATGGAAATTAATCATTTCTTCACACTAGCCGTACATATTGTCGTGGTATCGGGCATTAAAGTTTCGGTATATCTCGAATGTGAGTGCCCTTAGTGGTCTACCGCAGAAATACACGAGTCAAATCGAGAATTTAATGTCAGGACGGCACGTTGGCCATGGTAGCTCAATGGATAGGAGCGATTAGAAGGAAACCAGGAGATCCGTGGTTCAAATTCCGGCCACGGCATTGAATTTTTCATGTTGAGTCTATCAATTAGAAAAAATACATTTTCCGGAATAATTTTTACCCTAACTTGTACATAATTTTGCATTCCAACCAAAAATTTGATACCGACGTTTCACTGCATTCAAAGATCTATTTTTAAACAAAACTAAACGTTCCTTTTTGCGGGTATGTCAGCGTTTTTCAAAGATACCATCAATTTTATGGGTATCTGCCTCTTTAAGATGAGCCTTTATATGAAACATTCTTTAAAAAAAAAAGTTATTTCTTCAAAAATTATACTAACATATTTTAATATATTCTTTCGTTTTTGTTTCCAAATTACGTTTCGTCTTTCGAATAAAGAACTGATCACAATCTAAACAATTAAATTGATAAATACCCGACCTTTTATTATTAGGAATTTTATCCTTTTTAGAGAAATATAGTAAATTTTGAATACTATATTTATTTTGAGGGGCTAAATATATAAAAAATTCTTTAAAAATTGTTTGCAAATGATTATTAACCCAAGGATGATAAGTAATTCTTTTAGAACATTTTCGTAACATTAAATATAAACAAACTGATAAATTGGCACTAGCAGGTCGTTTTTGGTCATTTAACCATTAAATAAATAAATAAGTTAAATTATTGAAACAATTAAATGTCCCAATAGATTTAATGGTTTGGGAAAACATATTTATTTTAAAAAACAAACATCGCGTAATGAATTTTGAAATATCAGCATTCTTTAAGTTTGTTTCGTTTTCAGATTATGGTAATACTGAAAAAACAATTAACATAGTAACCGGAATCCTTGATGACGAAGTGTGTTAATGGACTGAAGATGCAAACAATTTGTGAAACCTATCTCAATTAGAAAGAAGAATTAACATCATTTTCTTAAGAAAAGTGAAGTTTTTGTTACAAATATTTATATTTGTGTAATATTCATTGCTTCACTGTGTCTAGATTCATTTTCTACGTAATCATACAAAACGTTTACGTTATCGTGTGCTTCCTTTTAACCGCTTCTCCCTTCTGTATGTGGGGTATTTACTCCTGGTTTTGCATTATTATGGAAATGTATTTCTTACATTTCTGTTTTACTCCGATTTATATGAAATAAATAGGCTTTGTGATTGCTTCATTCTTTGGCTCACAAAAAAGTTTCATCTGTACTGAATAATGCAATCTTAGCATCGACATAAAAGGCAAACCTTATTTCTCTACAAGTAAATAATATCTTCTACAATAAAATACTTCAACTTATTATATCTTTAAAATACTATGAGAAAATGACACCATCATACTTGTGTAACATATACAGTATGCAGGCGATGCGAAGAGCGATCAAGCTCCAAGTCCTCATCCGGTAAGTTTCGTTTAACTCCGTAAACATAGAAGACAACTTTGAAATTTGAAATGCGCTATACACTGACATCTAGTACAGATGTATTATTTTATCTTGACAGGAATCCTGCGCGGTAGGGATGAGTAGCAACTGTGGTGGGGATAGTGCACCTATCGCCACAATGCGTCACACGCGTAAGATTACGAGAGGGGAGGGCGCTGCATAAGGTGTCCAAAAACAAATTTCATTCTCGAAGCAAGTTTTGCAGCTCTTATAAACTTAAATTGTAATTCTTACTATGGCAGTACTCTCCACGCTTTTGTTGGATCTTAAATAGTACATAGACATTTGGAACAAAACCCTGTTCTCCTCTAGCAGGCATGATAAACAACTGTCGACCTTTCAATATCGCTGCAGAGTCCCTGTAACGTATTTCACTCCAGTCATATGGTCCAGTATGTGCTGTATTTATATAAGTTTCATCCATACAAACTATATAAACCTCACTTCGATATCTCCAAATATTTCGTAAATACTTAAGTTTTTTGCACGTATGGTGCGATTATCGATTAAAATGTGTCTGTCACGCTTAGTGTTTTTTTTATTTTTTTATTTTTCAAATAATCCTAGCTTCAAAAGAACTCTTCTTAATGTTCAGACACTGCCTTGGAAGTCAGTAGAATTTATAGCTTCATAAGCACTTTCTTCAAAGTTGGACTTTGTTTTTCGGTGCTTTAAAAATTATTCATAGTTCGCCTAACTACTTCTGAATTAAAACATCCAAATTAGATTTTGTGCAAGTTCTTAATCTTTGTTTACTGGACATAGAGAAGGACGTTGTTGCACTAGAATCAATGGCTTTTCTTTCCTTAATAGCTCTCCTAAACTGCTTTCAGACACAACTGTTGCCTCACATAGCCTTCCCCAGATTTTTAAAGATGACCCAGATTATTGCTCCTTTTTTTATAAATCTATGGATATTGGTTATTACTTCTCTTGTTTTTAAATGTAGCACTTTATTTCCTAATGTGCTGCTAGGAGGCGTCATTTATAAATGCTCTCTTGGAACCAGGAGACAAGCACATTTTGAAACTGTAGTGTTACCGAGTAGCTCTGCACGTGTTTACTTGCTCGCAACTGAGCTGCCCTCCCCTCCAGTTGCAACCGTTCTGAGGTGGACTCGTCCAGATAACCACTGCGCATCCCTCTGCACTTTTCAAGATGAAAAAATACATCTGTAGCTGATACGGTAAGCTTTATCATGTCCGCCATATTCCGTTTTAATCAATTTCGAGGTTAATTAGCCAACCAGTTTACAACAATCGTATGTTAGAATTAGAATTTAGTTCGTCCTTGGCAACATATACATGTTATGAGACACGTCAAAATGTATAAATACAGTATATACATAAAGTCAAATTGATTACATACAATATACACAGTAAGCAGATTTTCTGTCGTTTCATGTGGTATCTGCATAGACTAATTTACTACAAGAAATGTCATAATATAAATATTACAGGTTTGTGAATGTACTATGCTCCCAGTGCTCATTTACATGGTTATAGTTCTAAAAATTCATTAACCGTATAAAAACAGTGTGCGTGCAAACATTTCTTAACCTTATTCTTAAAGTGTTTTAGTGATGCAGCTTGATTAAATGAATTTGGAAGTTTATTATATAACATTATCACTTTGTAGTTAAAGCTTCCTTCATAAAGGCTCGTTTGGTGCGCTCGAATTGCCAGTTTATCCTTGTTACGAGTGTACATCAGCATTTACTTGAAAATGATTTATATTTGTATGAACATTTGTGGATGTTATGGCTCTCGAAAGGGGGCACCTCCGTATAACTGTGATCTGAATGCAATTGAGCTGGTGTGGGCAAAACTAAGGAATGTTTTCAGAATCTTCGCTTATCTTACAAGCTATTTTGCTGAACTCTGTTTTTCAAGGTTCACCACAGTGCAGAAACAAAAGAGCGTTAGCTGTCGCTTCTTCCCCTCTGCCCGCACCACACCTTAAATCCAGCGCTCAACTTATCTTGCGCGTATTGTATTTATGTGCAATGCAGTGTTTTTCTAAATATTCGACTATCACTCGACTTGAACATTGGAAGAATAAGCGGACTTAATAATTCCGTGACAATGGGTGGGATCTAACCGGGAATAATTGGATGGCCAGTACTTTGAACTGTCACTGCGCCACGGCTAGTGTACTTGGTTTCATTGATGCCGTCTTGGAGATTTGGGAGTCTTCACAAGTTTATTTCTGCTTGTGTATTTAACATAAATAGAGCAGTACGAATCGTTGCTGAAAAAGTAAAATATGTGCTTAAATGGGTATACAAATTAAATATGCACTAATTCCATAATTAAGCATTTATATGTAATATAAATCTACCGTAATAAACTCCTTACAATGTGGAATAAATTTATTACTTACATGTATATGTTTAAGGATCAAGGAATAAAACATGCAAATATGCAAACATCCAAGCTCTAGTGACATGGCTACGTAACAATGCTCTACAAACCTATACAAAAATAAATGATAACGCAAAAGGAGGTACAAGGTCGTAATTTTTAGAACTGTGTTTTTCTTTAAAGGAAAACCTTCAGCTTCTGACACCTTGATGAGGGTAAACAGCCGGCCGATCTAAGAGAAAACGTTTCTGTGATAAAACAAGTAATGTTTAGTGAAAACCAGAGCTCAGAGGAAGCTTTTAGACGTTCCGAGCATCTGACAGATGCAGCGTCACGATGCAGCTGCTAATCATACTTGCCCACAGCTGCTGCTTTCTCCCCGTAATTACTGTCCGACCTATAAGATACAGATAAGGATCAATCATCTCATTGTTTACATTATCTAGATATCGCTACTTCTCCTTGGAACACAAACATGGGGCGAATTTACAGTCCAATTTTTAAAAGAAGATACGTAAAGGTCATCTGTTTCTCCACGTGGGTAGTGCAATGTTGGCCATCAGATCCCCTTTCTTTATCCTCTCAACACTCGAAACATAAACAAGGGTTCATCTCACCTCAACAAAAATATGTACAGTTAATCTGTATTAGCCTACTTTAAAACAGAAATAAGTTGTTCACACATTCACTAAGTTGTAGCGTCTTCACATGTGTGAGTTCTTTTAAATAATTGATTGTACTATGTAACTAATGTTCCATACTTACCGTTATTGTTGCTATACATCGTAAGTTGACATTCCCCCACAATGCGGTAAGTATTTCTCCACAGAAACACATATACGCGATACACGTTCTAAAATCTAACATTTATCTTCAATTATATTTATTAATATTTCAGATAATATCTTAACTACTAAAATTCAGATTGATATAAATACACATAGTAAAAAAAAAAAAAACAATGTACAACACACATTTGGTAAGCAAATAATGGAGTCACGAGAATTGAAAAAATTCGGTGCAAGCGCCTCGTTTTTTCAAACCTTTCCTGGTTCCGTATACATTAATATCGCAATATACTATTATTATCGGCTTTGTTAATTGACATGTTCATATCAACGTCGCCGATATGCCGGAATTTTGACCCACAAGAATTCTTTTACGTGCAAGCATATCTACTGACATGTGACTGTCGCTTTTGGATAAAAGGAATAAGCTGTTCATTGATAAGGAGCAAACTCTCGTCTTCCTGTTGGAAGAATTCTCTAAGAGAACAGACAAATTCTCTAGCTTGGCTGTGCAATGTAACAATCCCAACCGTAACTTGATCTTTCTCGTGGGCCATGATTCCTCGGTCCACCTCTAATCCTACCGCCACTACGTCTTGCTTCCATAAAAACGTATTTTAATTGTGTCTTAACAAAGTAGGTTACAATACACAGCGCAACTAGGCAAACTCTGTTTCCCGCATACAACTAGCGATAACTGAGCTGAGGAGTATGTGATTCACCAGTGTATCCAATATGGCAACCTATGTTTGCGTTACAACAAAAAGTTTACCTGAGGACATTTAACACTGTTCAATACACAATTCGAGGGCTGTTCAAAAAAGAATAATCACTTTTTTTTTTGACAACGTACCCTTACTCATCCTCATAATTTTGCTGGCCCTTCTCAGAATAGTCTCCCTTGAATGCGATGTACTTATTCCAGCGTTTCTGCCAGTCTTCAAAGACATGCTAGAAACCATTTTTGAGAGAGCCTTCAAAATCGCCTCCGCAGCCTTCACCACTGCTTCTGATGATGGATGATGCCTCCAACGAAGGCGTTTCTTCAAGTTAGGGAATAGAAAAAGGTCACATGGGGCTAAATACGGAATATAGGGAGGGTGAGGGATGCACTTCACGTTGGAAAGATATTCAGCAACATTGGCAATATGCGGCCGCGCATTATCGTGATTCAGCATCCAGCTGCTTCACGGAAATGTTCTTTTGCGCCTGATATGAACTTGCAATGTATTCAGAACATCCCTGTAGTATTGTCCAGTTACTGATGTGTGTGTAGCTACAACATGCTGATAAACCATTCCATGAATATTAAAGAAGGAGATGGCCACAACTTTCCCAGCAGAAGCAACCACTTTTGCTTTTAGTGGGTTGGTGATGAAGGAGTTTTGCACACTGAGCTTTGTTGTATGCTCTCAGGAGCAAAATGATGCAGCCAAGTTTCCTCAGCAGTGATTACGTTTGAGAGAAACTCCGGATCTTCCTCTAACATCAAGTTTAACTGCATGCAGACTTGCATGCGAATGTCCTTTTGTTCTGGAATCAACAGTCTTGGAACCCATCGCGCACAAACACGTCTCATGTGTAATGTTTCTGTCACCAACGTGTGGGAGACACACAGTGAAACGTTCAGTATTTCAGAAAGTGATCTTGAAGTAATTCGTCGATCCTCTCTCTCAATGGCAGCAGCAGTGTTGATGGTTTCTTTCGTAAGAGCAGTAACTGGAGCACCGGGTCCACATTCCTTTGAAATTGATTGTCTCCCCTCTTTAAACATTTTAAATCACCTTCGAGCTGTGCTGTAGGGAAGAACAGACTCTCCACAGGCCTCCTGTAACATTGTATAGGCATCAACTGAAGATTTGTTGAGACGAAAGCAGAATTTCAAAGCCGCATATTGCTCCTCGCGTGTTACCTCCATTGTAGCGGTAGACGATACTGAACATGTCTGAACTTGAATGAAACTACTACGGCGTGTTTGTTTCACATTAAGCTAAAAGAATATAATAAGATTGAATTTTAGTGCGCAAAATCATGACCGTAAAACAACTATGATCATTCTTTATTGATCAGTCCTCATAATATGTATTTTAAAAAATGTAGATTGTGCTATATTTTACATTAAAGATTTCAAGTAATAGACGCATTTTCGAGGATTGTTCTAACAATTGAGTTGTAAAGTTGAATTAATAAGAGTTTCGAATAATGAATCCCAGACATATTATTGATTTTGTTACAATTAATTCAATATGTCTCTTCAAACTGAGTTTTCATCTTTATTTAAGCCACTTGTACGAGTGGTGTCCTATTAATATTATAAACACATTTTATTGAATTTTTGCTTCTAGTAAACGACACGTTTACACACTTATTAGTACTAATGGCAGTTTATTAGTTCCCCTCCATGCAACAAGAGTGCAGGTCCTGCTGGAGTTTTACGCAATCTGTAATCCCGCTTTCAATTGCATTAGTCATATCGACCATTCGACCTTGGAACACTATCGTTTATCAGCAATCAGGTCTACAAGTACCCATGGTCAGAAAATCACTGCACACAGAATTAACAGAAGTATGCAGCTCATGCAGTCCTAAATATCATTGCGACGAACCTTATGTGTTGTACCCAACGGTTTCTTTCAACACCCTTGAAAACATTAATTCCTCAATCTAATTCAAGATAAACCTTACCTTATTGTAGTTACAAGGCAATACAGTAGACTTTAAGTGATAGTCAAATATTTTAAACAGCTGGTCGTTACGTGATGTATACATGACTTTCTCTACTCTTGTACAAACACTTCTTGCTCTATATACTTCAAGATAAACATTATCTTATTGTAGTTACAAGGGAATACAGTAGACTTTAAGTGATAGTCAAATGTTTTGGTTGTTATGTGATATATACATGGCTTTCTCTACTCTTGTACAAACACTTCTTGCTCTATATACTTCAAGATAAACATTATCTTATTGTAGTTACAAGGGAATACAGTAGACTTTAAGTGATAGTCAAATGTTTTGGTTGTTATGTGATATATACATGGCTTTCTCTACTCTTGTACAAACACTTATTGCTCTATCTACTTCAAGATAAACATTATCTTATTGTAGTTACAAGGGAATACAGTAGACTTTAAGTGATAGTCAAATGTTTTGGTCGTTATGTGATGTATACATGACTTTCTCTACTCTTATACAAACACTCTATCTACTTCAAGATAAACATTATCTTATTGTAGTTACAAGGGAATACAGTAGACTTTAAGTGATAGTCAAATGTTTTGGTTGTTATGTGATATATACATGGCTTTCTCTACTCTTGTACAAACACTTCTTGCTCTATCTACTTCAAGATAAACATTATCTTATTGTAGTTACAAGGGAATACAGTAGACTTTAAGTGATAGTCAAATGTTTTGGTCGTTATGTGATGTATACATGACTTTCTCTACTCTTGTACAAACACTTATTGCTCAATGTACTTCAAGATAAACATTACCTTATTGTAGTTACAAGGTAATACACTAGACTTTAAGTGATAGTCAAATGTGTCGGTTGTTATGTGAGGTATACATTACTTTCTCTACTCTTGTGCAAATTCTTATTGCTCTATCTACTTCAGGATAAATATTAGCTTATTGTAGTTACAAGGGAATACAGTAGACTTTAAGTGGTAGTCAAATGTTTTAAACAGCTGGTAGTTATGAGATGAGCATCTTATATAAAAATTGAAATAAATAGCAAGGGCCATCTCCAAAATTCCTGTTTTTTTTTTTCAGAGTAGAAAAGTGTACTAGAGAGAAATTGTGTGTCAAAGAAATGTCGACATTCTTTGTAGAGTAATATTTTGTGCTTTTCATGTTTTAGATAAGTTATAGATAAGTTGTTCGGAATAAATAAAACAACTTTATATTTCATTTGGCATAAGAGTATAAGACACTTCAAATCTACTACAGCTAGCTTTTGGATACTTATTCGTAAAGGGTAGTTGTGTGTGGGGGAATTTTCTTGAATACCTTCGTATGGCATTCTTGGAAGGTGCTAAGCTTGTTTTCGTTCTGAGTGCCTGGTTCACATAAATGCCGTGCAGATATAGGTCCATTGTGCTGCAAATTTGTTGACGTCTCAGTTTCGAAGTAGGACTACTCGTCAGAGGTGTTGACCTCCACGAGTCAGTCAGGAACTTGTATCCGTCATGCAGAGAGGCGTTATGCGTCCCATGCAAATGCTAAACGGGTTGGGGCTGACGGATCGCGCAACAATGGGGGCTCATACTGCGGTGTGATTAATTGTTGTTTGGTTATCGAGCATCTGAAGCCGCTTCTCGGCAGGAGGGAGCGAGAGAGAGATGAGTGATTGCCCCAGCACTTTTATCAGGCCGTGTATCTCGCGGGCTGTTACCACTTCTCCTCCAAACAACAACAACAGCATTCTCATGTGACAGTGTCATGTACGGACGACTTTTATTGTTTAAGGCTCACTTCGGCCAAGTCCTCGGGAGTCGATTGAGACCTGGCCCAATCCGGATAACAGGACAAATCATGATAAAATGATATTGAGAATGTAAACACGTGGAGTAGCAGAGCGACATGAGTGCGATGCAGTGCTGGAGGATGGGATAACGTCAGCGGTCGATTAATGCGGTCATCCCAACCAGAGGTCGTCATAGGTCGCGCAATGATACTTGAACAGTGACACTAACCCATAGAATAGTCAGCGAGGCCAGGTCTAACCTTATTTGTATTGTCTCCTTACTCCTGTATTCATCGAACATATCGCGTTTGTTATTTGATGTAGTATACCGTGTGAATCTTTGAAAACAGTTGACTGTTTAGTACTGTGACACTGTCAAAGATACACATTAGTGTTGTGATAATCCCTCGTGTAATTTCAAAGTTAAAAGGAAATACTCTTTTTAGCCTAACTTGTATGAATACCTTAGGTAAGCAACAATGCGTAAGGATCGCTACTCTCCTGAGTATTTCAGACTGATTAAGGAAGTGCAAGAAAAAGCTACAATTCGCATAACAAAACTGGAGACTTTCATAAAGAAATTAATATTGAAAAGTATATTAAATAGCTATGTACATTATAAAATCCAAACTTATCGCCAAACTCGGTGTTATAATCTATCTCAACCTAGTTTGATCCTGCTGTAAACATCTGGACGGGAAGAGAGACACAGACAAAACGGTTAAGCTGTTGATTGATTTAGCGAAGTCAAAGGACCTTTTCTTTTATTTGCATACGTACGATAAACCCCTCCTTTAAGTGCAGTACTGATCACTGCTCTGTGCGAGCTAATTTCGGAGAGAGAAAAGTGTTCAAATGTTTCGATTATTATAAACGTAATAGCCCCGCATTTTATCTTTCAGCTTCACATAACACATAGATGTGTTCTGTATACTATATACACATTAGACAAAAAAAAAAACAGATTAAATAAAGAACACTGCTATTATATAATATTTTTGCATTCTTATACGAGACAGCTCTCTCACAACGAGGTCTGTATCGAGATGAATGCTGATTAAGATGTTATTGTTTATAGTGTGGAGTTACTTCTGATATTTAACACTGCCATCTCGCGTACCTCATAAGCCCAAGAACACTTATATAGTAAGCTTTTCATCATGGAGCAGACTGGTGCTTCAGCCGAAATAAAACACAATCCAGGCAAACCTTTAAAAAGTGGCGAAAGGCGCTTGATCGTCCATTGTTTCGCGGTGCTTAAAGAAAGAAACCCGGAATCGTCTATACAAAAATTGGGAAAGAAACTGGTGATCTTCTTGCCGTTTCCGCAAGTAGAGTACATAGTGTTACAATGGAACAGCAAACATCCGGAACGCTAAGAACACCGAGAAGATAGCGTAAATGCAAACAGTGCTTGGAGAAATACGACGATTTTAAGAAAAGTGCTATACGCAGTAAATTTGATGTTTATTTTATCAAAAATGAACCAACTCATAGATTTAATAAATTAATGTGTAACCCAGCTCTATTGTTTCACTTTCTAAAAGTTAGCGCTGCTATATATACTCTTAGTGTTGCAAAACTTATGTGCGTGCATTAAGCGTCTAACACGTGACTAATCTTTGTTCCATATAACCTTGCCCCGCTGACATGTACCACTCCACGTGCAGCTACCTTCCCCCTCACCCTAACTGGCTGATGCTTTCGTGCCATAAGCCATGCCTTCCTGACACATTTAAACCTGCAGTAAACGTCATAAAATTGCCAGGAAGATATATAAAATCATACAAATAAGAATATGAAGGCATGCAAAAATAATGAAGTTTATAATGAAACTGAGCAAGTTGAAACTGAAACAAGTTTGTAATGAAAGGCCTTCGGCCTTTTCTACTGGGATTTTTTAAACCAGCACAAATACCTTGCAAAAAGGCTTGTCTTTCAGTCTTAAAAGGTGTGTCACGGCATACTTGTCGTGTGTCCTTCATTCACCAAAGTCTCGTCAAGGTAGTATATTTTGCGATTTGTGTCCCGGTACAGTCTGATTGTCCTTAAATAACGTCTTTGCTACCCAACAATATCGCCTCTGTCTCTTGACACATTTTTCTTGCCTCTTTTTTCATTCACAAACCGCAGCTGTATAAACAATCTATAAAGACTAGATCTGCTGAAATTTGTAAATCTTCATCCTCATTTACAGCAGACAAAATTTTATTTATGTTAGGCAGTTTGCTTCTAAATAAAAAACTATGCACATGACGACGTACAGCACTTTTCACGAACTCATCGCATTCTCGAGGCACGCGCTTTTGTTTTGTTCCTGATTTTGCCTGAAATGTTAAGTTTTCCAGTTGTCTCAATTTCATGTTGCGATTTTCCTACAGATCTAACACTCACACCTGTAAGTTCAGAGCACAGCTGTTCGACTTCTCTCACTGACAAAAACAGATTCTTATCTGTGAATGCATTAAACACATGCAACACAATTCTTTTTTCGCCGATTTGTAAAGGTTTTCCCTTGCGATGCTTCAGCGAAAAACTGGCGCTAGACTCTACCATTATGCATATAATAAGTACACGCGTAATAAACGATCAATAAAATAATTTAGCTCTCGCACTCGGCACAACACACCTTCGAATGGCGATATATGACTAATCCAGTTCAAAACAAGGTCAGTGATAAAAGTCATATAAACAAATGTCATCACTACCGCTAAATCACGTGCTATCGTGTCATGTGCTTGAGAGCAAAGGAACCTTCTCTTTACTTCGTTTAAGAATTAACATGCATTTCAGATAAATCAACTCTGTTGCGTAATATATTTAATTCAAGCAGTTTCGAAAATATAAATTTGACAATTCTCTTCCAACATATAAAGATATATCACCATGTTAAATAACGAACTAATTTTTACCGCACAACAGTCTATACTGCAACAGCAACCAATGAGGGATGATAAGGTGACGTGACCGTTAAGAGATACGGGGCAAGCTTATGTGAAACAAGCAGCTCCTCCTTGTTGTTTACAGCAGGATTAAACTATCCTGAGATACAGTATAGTAAGATATAATGGTTCTTACTACATGGCAAAGCGAGAAAGCGTATCGGGAAAAAATTCGCAACACAGAGATGTTTACCTCAGCTTATCGCACATACACGGCGAGTCCAGTGTATGTATAGTCTGTTCAGATATAATCATGTCTTCTGGACATCGGCAGGCGCGAAAAAAATCATATCATATAGACACACGCAGCTTCCAATCGCTCTATTTGTATTTGCAACCTACAGGACGTCAAGTTAGTATTATGTGTTTCAAATGGGAAGGTGTTTGTAGTTGAGCGCTACCAGGTGAGCAACCAATCGGCGTCCTGCGGTGTTGTCGTACTGCATTCCCGATATGTGGTGTGTGACGAGCGCCAAACTAATCAATCTCTAATAAATACCATTCGCGCTAAGACAAAAATTCATATTTTGCAAGAACTGATCCATGGGTATTTAACATAACCGTAAAAACTCCATATTTTTGGCTTAAATGCTTAAATTTTTAGCTCCAAGGACCTCCTGCAGATAGTAAAAGAAAGGTCGTGCGAGCCGGTGGATGTACTGGAGAGGTCCTTCAGGAGAACATCCTGTGGCAGTCTGCGCTTGAGGCGCGTTGGTTGGTGAGTGCGAGCGCCGAGATTGTAGGTGACAGCTCCACGGACCTCCTGGAGATAATAAAAGATAGATCGTCCCAGCCGGCGGATATACTGTGAACAAGTAAATGACCAAACTACTGATGAAGTTGCTGGTTTCTGATGAACCATGGAGCATTTGTAGCTGTACGGAGCACCCTGTTTTGTAATACCCGTAGTCGGTGGAGATTAGTCTTGCTGGTGGCACCACAGACTGGAACTGCATAGGTAAAAATGGGACGGACTAGAGATGTGTAAAGAAGAAGGGAGGATTCCTAACCAAGTGAGGTACGCCTGTTGATAGTCGGGCAAACCCAAGTGTAACAGACCGACAGATGTGTGCGTTCCAAGTAAGTCGAGTGTCCAGTAGCACCACAAGCTACTTCACTGGAACACTGGTTGGTAAAGTCTGTTTAGTTAACTCATGTGCACGTCGGCCGCTGCCTTTGACGAACCCTTATAATAGTTTTACAACACCGGCCCTCATTGTTCCAGACCTTTCTGCAAGGTTGCCACCTTTCTCGATAAGTTATGGGTATCGTACGAGGTTGTTTATATATATATATATATATATATATATATATATATATATATATATATGTGTGTGTGTGTGTGTGTGTGTGTGTGTGTGTGTGTGTGTGTGTGTGTGTGTGTGTGTGTGTGTGTGTTTTGTAATTTACGTCCTCCAACGTTAAGTCATATCGGACGATGAATGGAATGGGTGAAATGGGGACCGCGGTCCAAATGAGTCCAGGGGCCATAGAGCTTAGAGTTACCCAACATTCGTCTTTCAGGATAAGGAAAACCCCCGGAAAAAACCTTATCCTGGTAACTCACCCTGACCGAGATTTGAACTCGGGACCTCTTGAGCGTGAGGCAGACACGCTACCACCACGCTACCGAGGCAGGCTGTGTGTCTCTGTGTGTGTATGTGTATCACCAAGTTACAATTCTACTTGATTCCATAAGAACCCTTATCTTATTCAAAGTGCGGTATTTGAAACTCAGCTCCTTTAGGAGACCGCGCAAAGTGCAGTGCCCATAAGGAAAATCACAAATTTCTTACAAATGTGCAATCAATTCATCTAAGGTGGGCGCTCTCCCTTTTGTATAGAATCTATAAATTTCTCGACGAATTAAATCGCATGTGAAATTATCTACTTTAGAGAAACGTTTCCTTTAGTTTTTACACTTGATCGGCGTCTTTGGTATTCCTTTCGTCACAATATTTCTTACTGTATTTCTGTGAAAACCCAGAATTTATCATTAAATTCATTGCATGACCCCTTACCAAGATTATTAGTCAACACATATTTATATGTGTTCAAAACAAGCGCTTGAATTTGCTTAGAAAGAGTCCCCGTTATAACTTTTTTTTTTTTTTTTTTTTTTTTTTTTTTACGCTTCTCCAGTAATATAACTCGGCCCAGTTATTCACACTATTGTCATCATTTTGATTACTTTCACTTGACTGAAAGTTATCTACTACTTCATTTGCATTTATCACTGCATTTCCCTCCCACGGTCTCCACATCGTGACTCACAACGAAATTCTGCACGTAATGAAACAGATCAACTGGAAGATGGAACTTTGGCAACTGAGACTCCACGTGGAGTAGACATGCGACTGTCACTTCGAGAAATTCAGGGTTGCTATTGGTCCACAACGACAGTGTTTCATTTCTGAAGTGTGCAGATAGATTTATGACGGTCATTAGTGGGCGGGAGGGTCCGTTTCCTTTGAGCGGCAACTGCACTCGCGTTCACTAGACAGACTCTAACCATGAGAGTTGTTCCCCGAGCAGCTGTAGTGAAGGAGGATCCCTATAAGGACGTAAAGGGATCTTAGCCTCGACCAGATAAGACACCATAAGAGATGATCACAGCGCTGGTCATCTGTAGGTCAATACGCCTCAACGCTCCGTGTGAAGGATGGCCGAGCTTTGAATCGGTAGCGAAGCGGTCTACGTGTAAATATCGAAGTTGTGTTGTGTAGCTCCGTGTTAGAGGTAGACCTGTAGGTACAGAGGCTACGTGCTACAGAGACTTAAAGGAACATTGTAGAGACGTGTGGAAATGTTGTATTTGTGCAGAATAAAGAATGATTTTACGTTAGCATTGAGCTGTTGGTGAAAATAAAACGGAAGTGAAAGTTTTGTTTATTTGAAACAAATACATATACAGAACGTTTGCGAGACAAACAGACTTACACACGTTATAACCTTAATCCATAATTCATTTTCAAACTTTTGGTCCAGGCAATAGAACCACGAAATAGCTTTCACCTTTTTCGACGAGATGAAAAGAAAATTAAGCGATAATGAGAAATGTCGACAACAATGCTACAAACAGTAAACGATCTATCATATTTCCTGTAGCGATCAGAGAATGGCCTGTATTATTCAGGGTGCCATACCCTGTGGGACTTGACATTCTGCTGTAATCCTGGTTCGTGTATGTTATTCCTGCTTTTTCAATTCCCAGTTGAAAATGATTGCGTCACTCATTGGCCATTTCCGGCAGGGAAACCGAAAGCAGAATTGTATTTTAAACAGTTATTTGCGATTCAGCGTGTCGGTGTGCATGATTGGTTGAACTTTTTTCATCATTCTGAACAAAAATTGGCTTTTGTGCGCATAGTGGAAGATGAAGTGTTGAAAATATTGAAGCTCGCTAACATCGTGGTAATATAATGTTTTTGAACTGATTAATTCATTGTTGTAATCGCGTATGCAAAGGATGTGGCACATAAAAATGATGAAAATGTGCAATTTTTAATGCTTTCCGGAACAGATTTGTAGCTGGTATAACTCGTTTTTCCTTTGTTCATCATTCGCTTTGCATTAGCATATACCGAAGTATTAAGGGCACATTTCAATTTGACTGTAACTGCCTCTTATTTGCAAATTTTTATTTGTAAATAACCACATCACGTAATTGCAAAACTGGAGGTCAATTTTCAAACAAAGGACGATTGCAAAACGGCTTCATTTAAAACTAAATGCAGCATGAAGTAAAGCAGGGGATTTGTAAGAAACAAATGCCAAACTTTTAGGAACATTCAATGCTGTTTTAAATATAACATAAGACTGTCTCAAATTTAATTATGATATATGCTCTTTTCTGTCTTATTAAACCTTAAAGTTGAGTTTGTCTATTCCATTCCAAACGTACTCTATATAATGTAAATTTTAAAATCAGTCTCTTTCTTCAAAACAGTTACTACAATTATTGCTTACAAAGATGTAGATGGTGTGACGAAGTTTTGCAGAAAATGAAATAACAATTGTTTGAAAAGGAATAGGATTTCCAATTCTAAGACAGACAGTAATTTTTACCTTTTGACTAAGGTAATCTGTCCTAAATTTGGTCGAAATTTGTCCAAAGATGCAGAAACGTATTAAGGACACTTGGAAAATATTTGGTGATCAGCATTATACTACGAAAGCTGTTCAATAAAGAATGATCACAATTCTTTTTGACACCCTACCTTTACTCATCCTCATAATTTTGATGCTCCTTCTCTAAAAAGTCTCCCGTGAATGCGATGAACTTGTCCCAGCGTTTCTGCCATTCTTCAAAGACATGCTGGAAACCATTTTTGAGAGATCCTTCAAAATCGCCTCCGCAGCCTTCACCACTGCTTCTGATGATGGATAATGTCTCCCACGAAGGCGTCTCTTCAAGTTAGGGAATAGAAAAAAGTCACATGCGGCTAAATTTGGATTATATGGAGGATGAGGGATGCACTTCACGTAACAACATTGGCAATATGCGGCCGCACATTATCGTGGTGCAGCATCCAGACTGCTTCACGGAAATGTGGTGTTTTGCGCCTGATATGGGCTTGCAATGTTTTCAGGACATCCCTGTAGTATTGTCCAGTTACTGATGTGTGTGCAGATACAACAGGCTGATAAACATTCCATGAATATAAAAGAATGAGATGACCATAACTTTCCCAGCAGAAGCAACCACCTTTGCTTTTTGGGGGGTTGGTGATGAAGCAGATTTGCACACTGAGCTTTGCTGTTTGATCTCAGGATCAAAATGATGTAGCTAACATTCATCAGCAGTGATTACGTTTGAAAGAAACTCCGGATCTTCCTCTAACATCAACTTAAACTGTATGTAGACCTGCATTCGAATGTCCTTTTGTTCGGGAATCAACAGTCTTGGAACCCATCGCACACAAACACGTCTCATGTGTAATGTTTCTGTCACGAACGTGTGGGTGGCACCCAATGAAATTGTTGAGTACTTCAGAAAGTGATTTTAAGGTAATTCGTCGATCCCCTCTCACAATGGCAGCAGCAGTGTTGATGTTTTATTCCGTAAGAGCAGTAACTGGACACCGGGTCCACCTTCCTTTGGAATTGATTGTCTCCCCTCTTTAAGCATTTAAACCACCTTCGAGCGGTGCTGTAGGGAAGAACAGCCTCCTGTAACATTGTATAGGCCTCAACTGAAGATTTGTTGAAACGAAAGCAGAATTTCAAAGCCGCATATTGTTCCTCGTGTGTTACTTCCATTACAGCGGTAGACGATACTGAACATGTCTGAACTTGCCTGGGGCTCACAGGCGAGAAATAGGAGTACCAACAATGAAACTACTACGGCGTGTTTGTTTCACATTGAGGTAACAAAATATAATAAGGTTTAATTTTAGTGCGAAAAATTATGACCGTAAAAATGTAATGATCATTCTTTATTTTAGAAATGAGGTCCTACTGTAAAAATTGAGTATGACTGGTACAGAGCTAGGGCAATAAAAATAAAAAATAATAAGGGTCAGAAGGTCAAGAAAACTTTGGAAGGAAGGGATATAAAGCCACAAACCAACCAATACTTTTCTATGATATGTTTTAAGGAGTATTATACTTGAATACGATTATTTGTTCTGTATATAAAGACATATACTGTTATTTTAAGTGATGTGGAAAATCATATATTATATTGGATATCTTAAGTACTTGTATAGATTATTAATTTAGTAACATAATTATGTCAGTTTTGTTTGATATTCTGTCAACACTTTACCTATAGTAAGTTGATTCAAACCAGTTATTAGATATCCAGACTTTATCCAAAATACATATTTTGAGTTTCCTGCAACAAACAAACAAAAGACAATTACTAGAAGTTATGCACATGTAACTACAAAAGCAAAGAATACGGTTTGTAAAAATAAGGAATACGAGGAATGTCTTAAAGATGTAATTATCACCCAGTAATTTTTATTCTATAGTGATGAACATTCTTCAGTGTGATCATTGATCCTTCGGGACATAATGTTGGTAGTTTCAGTAATTTGAGTCCTTTTGTTTTTCTACAGTGAGTACCAGAAATGACTGAGGTGTAAGATGAAGAAAATTGAGGCTCGTAGTGTTATCAATTTCCTGCATTTGAAGGACAAAACTCTCCGGGAAGTCCACGATGATATGACGGCTGTTTATGGAAATGATTGCCCATCGTATGACACTATTGTGAGGTGGAAAAGGAATTTTCAAACTGGTCACATGTCCCTGACAGATGAGACAAGAGCTGATAGACCGTCAGCTGTCAAAGTGAAGAAAGTGGAGTGTTTAATACTGGAAGACAGACGAGCAACCATCCAAATGATCATGAATGAGACACATCTTAGTTATGGTAGTGTGTGGAAGAACTGCACGTGTCTAAGGTGTCTGCACGGTGTGTTCCACATTTGCTAACCACTTTCCAAAAGCAAACACGGCGTGCCCTTTCAAGACAGATGTTGATGCTGTTGGAACAGGATGAAGATGACTTTTTAAATGTCTGGTAACAATGGATGAGTCCTGGATCTATCAGTATGATCCAGAGACAATCCTGCTGATTCCCCCCTCCCGAAAAGGCAAACGTGTATAGTCAGCTGAGAAGATCATGCTTTCAGTTTTCTGGGACTGTCGTGGAGTCATCCTTACAGATTATCTTGCCAAGGGTCAAACCATCACTGGCAGATACTAATGCAATCTTCTGGACAAGTTAAGAGCAGCTCTGATTAAGGAACGACGCGGTATGCTCTCCAAAGTTGTTCGTCTTCTGTCTGACAATGCACCAGCTCATCCATCTCAAGTTACAGTTAACAAAACAAGTGAATGTGACTTTAGACCTTACAGCATCCGCCTTATTCACCCGATCTCATACGAAGTGACTTCATTCATCGTCCGATATGACTTAACGTTGGAGGTTTTCTCTTATCCTGAAAGATGAATGTCTGGTAACTCTAAGCTCTATGTACCCTGTACTTATTTGAACATCATTTCATTCATCGTCCAATATGACTTAACGTTGGAGGTTTTCTCTTATCCTGAAAGATGAATGTCTGGTAACTCTAAGCTCTATGAACCCTGTACTCATTTGAACATCATTTCATTCATCGTCCAATATGACTTAACGTTGGAGGTTTTCTCTTATCCTGAAAGAAGAATGTCTGGTAACTCTAAGCTCTATGTACCCTGTACTTATTTGAACATCATTTCATTCATCGTCCAATATGACTTAACGTTGGAGGTTTTCTCTTATCCTGAAAGATGAATGTCTGGTAACTCTAAGCTCTATGTACCCTGTACTTATTTGAACATCATTTCATTCATCGTCCAATATGACTTAACGTTGGAGGTTTTCTCTTATCCTGAAAGATGAATGTCTGGTAACTCTAAGCTCTATGAACCCTGTACTCATTTGAACATCATTTCAGTCATCGTCCGATATGACTTAACGTTGGAGGTTTTCTCTTATCCTGAAAGATGAATGTCAGGTTGCTCTAAGCTCTATGTACCCGGTACTCATATGAGCATCATGAAACATTTGGAACATGGTACAGGCAATTGTATCTAATCTTTGAAGTTGAAAAGAAGAAGAAGGCCATGAAGCATTAGTTGCAACTCCAAGAAAGAGAGAATGCAGGTTGTAAGCTTGACGCCAGTAAGGTAAGGTAGCGCGACCTGCCACGATATGCAAATGTCGCTACTGTATGCATGCAGGTGTGGCGGCTGTCTATCGTACATCGTACATGTCAATGGAGGACAGCAGGCACTTTGTCACTTGTACACAATAAGAGAGTAGAAGTGGTGCAAGTGGCTGCTCTCCCTCCAACAATCAATCAGTGACTAACAAACGTTTCTATGACAAATCGCCGGCTACCAACTTGCCATTTAACTTCTACATCTTCCAACAAAGCCATACCAAGATTTTCCTCTTACGTCTAGGCATCTTTTGTATAACTGGTAAAACGTAAGGGATAAATGAGGTCTTAGAATACAAAAAGATAGAATCGGAAGACTGACGATTTCAGTGTCATAGTCGGGTTTTAAATCACAGTCTTCCAGGGTTTCCACTAAACACTAAACTACCATGACCAGCATGCCAGCGGGATACTTGGTTCAGACCTAGGCTATGGTACTGTAAAGAACAATTTATTTCCCTCAATTGCTCTAATAGTGGTGTGAACTATAAAGTCCTGGCCTTAAAGTACTAGGACTGTCCAATAAAGAAGTATTACAATTTTTTTTGACAACGTACCTTTACTCATCCTCATAATTTTGATGGTCCTTCTCAAAATAGTCTCCCCTGAATGCGATGCAAGTTAATATAATTGCTATGAATTTCTTAAAATTCCTCTTATATACGTCCACTCATTACTATTACGAAGACCGAATAACTCTATTTGGCGATTATTGTATTTCCGTTACAAAACTTTTATATTCACCGCGACATTTTTACATCGTCGTGAAACCAGATTGAAGAACCTATATCTCTCTCAAGATTATTGAATTTCTGTAACTATCGTTACTCCTCTATTAATTTTGTGATTGGCCGACATATGCTACGTCATCACAATACATAATACAATTGTTATTACGGCCAATCACAAAATTACACATATATTTTTATATTGTCATTACATGAACTACTAAGTCATATCAGAAAACACTATTCATATAAAAATTTCTAACTAAAACAGTTCGTTAGCTCGGTCTTATATTGAACAGTAAGCTAACTTGGAATCTCCACATCGCAATCTTCTCTCAGGGCTAAGACACCGAATCCAACCAATCAAACACATAATAAAGTCAAAATCAACTCTTGCAATGCTATAGAAACGCATTCTATTGAACTCACTGATCAAACCTATTTGGCAATATGGTTGCTCCATATGGGGCTCTGTTGCAGCGTCACACGTAAAAAGAATCCAGGTAAACCAGAACAGATACCTAAGATTGACCACAGCGGCCCCATGGTATGTTAGCAACAGCACTCTTGACGGAGATCTCAACTACCAGAAGTGTTGGATGTCGTCAGAGTACACCAAACCCTTGCCAATCATCCAAACCCACTGCTACAAGACATTTTACTACACCCTCCTCCACAACTGCAAAATAGAAGACTAAAAAGAATCCGAAACAACGACCTGCTCATTTAATATCATGTGCTTTGTATGATAAAGTGTTTTTTTTTGCTCCATTAACCTTTAGCTACTATGGTCATATCGGCGGCCGTTCTCCTTTGGAACATACTGATGGTGTTAACTCGTCATCTTTGGCTTTTAATCACTACATCACGCACACATTCACAGTCTCATTCGTATTTCCAGGCTCTGGGGAAGATGGGGAATTATCTTGGTCGGAGAAAAATCCCCACCTCCGCCGCCGGGAATCGAGCCCGGGACCCCGGGCAGGTGCTCTACCGACTGAGCTACGGGGCCAGCCCCTTTTTGTTTTGTTTTGTGATATAATGTAATATGTTTGTTAACTGATGTAGGACTGTTATTGAACAGCATCCTAACACACGCTTCAAGTGATGTAACATTACTCTTGCTCACAACTATAAGTACCATAATGTATTTGGATACAATAAAGTTTATCGACAATTCAAAAAAGGTCTTCATTTACTACACTAAACAGCATAATGTTTGTCAAAACTGGCTCGGGATAACGAGCTCCGCGTTAAAGAAGTTTTGCTATATTTTCTGTATTTTTGCTCACATAATGCTCGTGGTATTTCTTATTTGCACATAAAGCCATGTATTCCTAGTGCATGACTGATGCGGCGTACAAATTGATATCTGTTTCCTTCCGATACGGCCCTGTACATGGCAGCTTGTGACATTGTAGAGGGCACTGTTATGATATAGAAACTCTTTGGTCGGATTAGGATTTCAGGAGGCAGTGAAAACTGAACAATTGAAAAAGGGATTAAGAAATATCTTGTAAACATATTGTATTATAATTTGGTGTTATATATGTTATATATAATAAATATGAATGCAAGAGAGCAGCAAAATAGTGACCCGGACGTGATTTGCATGTGATTCTGGGTGAGTGAAATTTCAAATGATAAACTGATCTGTGAAACCAAAGTTAAGTGCGTAATTATACAATGGAGGAACATAACCTAAACGGGGAAAAACATAATAAAAGTGCGCTTGAAGGCAAAACGTGTGATATCAGTAAGTTCAGGAGAAACCAGGAGTTGTACCAGGAGGAGGCGCAGTTTGCCATAAATCAAATATCTAAGGAAGATACAAAATTCAACTACATAATAGTCCAACTAGAACTGAAGTATGTGGAGAATATTTGAGACATTATTATCAGCAATTATTATTATTCATTATTATTATGAATAAGTATTCAACTGCAAAATCACGGCTTCTTGAAGTGTTTGAAGAAAGTGAAGACAAAAGAATAAAGATGTTAGTTACTGGTATCGAGCTAGGAGATTACAAGCCAAGCCAGCTATGGCAGGTAAAGATGTCTCTGATAAAGTTGTTCGAACTATTTGGCTCAAGAAACTCCCCGATTCTTTAAAAAGCATGCTGGTAGTAAGTGAGGAATGTCTTGACAGATAAAATGCTAGAAATGTATACTCGCAGTGTGGCGTTTAGTGTTAGCGAAGAGTCTGCGAAGGGTGCATCAATTAATGAGTTAGTTGCTAAAATATCTAAGCTGGAGCAACAAATAGCAACATTGTCGACAAGAAGATGCTGCAGCAGAGGCAGAAGCCCATACCGCAGCTCTCCAAACAAAGGGCGCAGTTCCAGTCACAGTACAAGATTCGATCCTAATGGTAAATTCTGCTACTACCACTTTAAATTTGGAAAGAAAAACATGCCTGAAAAATACAAGCAGCCTTGCCAGTGGAATGTACAGGAAAACTCCAATCGGCAGTAAATGTAGTGGCAAGTTCTGCTGCCGAGAATCAGGACAGGAGCCGCAAACACCCCAGGACGAAGGAAGAGGCGAATGAGACAGAGGTAAGCCGACCCAAGGAGTCACGACAGTACAGAGAGCAGAGTCCCTACAGTTTACTTGGATAGAGACTTCCCCCGACAGGCCAGGACAACGAACTCGCTCCCCTACAAGCCACGACAGTACAGAGGGCATGGTTCCTACAGTTGAATTGGATAGAGACTTCCCCCGACACGCCAGGACAACGAACTCGCTCCCCTACAAGCCACGACAGTACAGAGGGCATGGTCCCTACAGTTGAATTGGATAGAGACCTCCACCGACAGGCCAGGACAACGAACCCGCTCCGCTGCAAGCCACGACAGTACAGAGGGCAGAGTCCCTACAGTTTACTTGGATAGAGACTTCCCCCGACAGGCCAGGACAACGAACTCGCTCCCTTACAAGCCACGACAGTACAGAGGGCAGGGTCCCTACAGTTGAATTGGATAGAGACATCCCCCGACAGGCCAGGACAACGAACTCGCTCCCCTACAAGCCACGACAGTACAGAGAGTAGAGTCCCTCTAGTTTACTTGGATAGAGACTACCCCCGACAGGCCAGGACAACGAACCCGCTACCCTGCAAGCCACGACAGTACAGAGGGCAGAGTCCCTACAGTTTACTTGGATAGAGACTTCCCCCGACAGGCCAGGACAACGAACTCGCTCGACTACAAGCCACGACAGTACAAAGAGCAGGGTCCCTACAGTTTACTTGGATAGACTTTCCCCGACAGGCCAGGACAACGAACTCGCTCACCTACAAGCCACGGCAGTATAGAGGGCAGCGTCTCTAGAGTTTACTTGGATAGAGATTTCCCCGACAGGCCAGGACAACGAACCCGCTCCCCTACAAGCCACGACAGTACAGAGGGCAGGGTCCCTACAGTTTACTTGGATAGACTTCCCCCGATAGGCAAGGACCACGAACCCGCTCCCCTACAAGCCACGACAGTATAGAGAGCAGGGTTCCTACAGTTTACTTGGATAGAGACTTCCCCCGACAGACCAGGACAACGAACTCGCTCCCCTACAAAACACGACAGTACAGAGAGCAGGCTCCCTACAGTTTACTTGGATAGACTTCCCCCGACAGGCCAGGACAACGAACTCGCTCGACTACAATCCACGACAGTACAGAGAGCAGGGTCCCTACAGTTTAATTGGATAGACTTTCCCCGACAAGCCAGGACAACGAACTCGCTCCCCTACAAGCCACGACAGTTTAGAGGGCAGCGTCTCTACAGTTTACTTGGATAGAGACTTCCCCCGACAGTCCAGGACAATGAACCCGCTCCCCTACAAGCCTCGACAGTACAGAGGGCAGGGTCCCTACAGTATACTTGGATAGAGACTTCCCCCGACAGGCCAGGACAACAACCTCGCTCCCGTATAAGCCACGACAGTACAGAGAGCAGGGTCCCTACAGTTTACTTGGATAGAGATTTCCCCCGACAGGCCAGGACAACGAACTCGCTCCCCTACAAGCCACGTCAGTACAGAGAGCAGGGTCCCTACAGTTTACTTGGATAGAGACTTCCCCCGACAGGCCAGGACAACGAACTCGCTCGACTACAAGCCACGACAGTACAGAGAGTAGAGTCCTTCTAGTTTACTTGGATAGAGACTTCCCCCGACAGGCCAGGACAACGAACCCGCTCCCCTCCAAGCCACGACAGTACAGAGGGCAGAGTCCCTACAGTTTACTTGGATAGAGACTTCCCCCGACAGGCCAGGAAAACGAACTCGCTCGACTACAAGCCACGACAGTACTAAGAGCAGGGTCCCTACAGTTTACTTGGATAGACTTTCCCCGACAGGCCAGGACAACTAACTCGCTCACCTACAAGCCACGGCAGTATAGAGGGCAGCGTCTCTACAGTTTACTTGGATAGAGATTTCCCCGACAGGCCAGGACAACGAACTCGCTCCCCTACAAGCCATGACAGTATAGAGGGCAGGTTCCCTAGAGTTTACTTGGATAGAGACTTCCCCCGACAGACCAGGACAGCGAACTCGCTCCCCTACAAGTCACGACAGTACATAGAGCAGAGTCTCTATAGTTTACTTGGATAGAGACCTCCCCCGACAGACCAAGACAACGAACTCGCTCCCCTACAAGCCACGACAGTATAGAGGACAGGTTCCCTAGAGATTACTTGGATAGAGACTTCCCCCGACAGACCAGGACAACGAACTCGCTGCACTACAAGCCACGACAGTATAGAAGGCAGCGTCCCTACAGTTTACTTGGATAGAGACTTCCCCCGACAGGCCAGGACAACGAACTCGCTCCCCTGTAAGCCACGACAGTACAGAGAGCAGGGTCGCTACAGTTTACTTGGATAGAGACTTCCCCCGACAGGCCAGGACAACGAACTCGCTCCCCTTTAAGCCACGACAGTACAGAGAGGAGGGTCGCTACAGTTTACTTGGATAGAGACTTCCCCCGACAGGCCAGGACAGCGAACCCGCTCCCCTACAAGCCACGACAGTATAGAGAGCAGGGTCCCTACAGTTTACTTGGATAGAGACTTCCCCCGACAGGCCAGGACAACGAACTCGCTCCCCTACAAGCCACGACAATACAGAGGGCAGGGTCCCTACAGTTGAATTGGATAGAGACTTCCCCCGACAGACCAGGGCAAAGAACTCGCTCCCCTACAAGCCACGACAGTACAGAGAGTTGAGTCCCTACAGTTTACTTGGATAGAGACTTCCCCCGACAGGCCAGGACAACGAACTCGCTCCCCTACAAGCCACGACAGTACAGAGGGCATGGTTCCTACAGTTGAATTGGATAGAGACTTCCCCCGAGAGGCCAGGACAACGAACTCGCTCCCCTACGAGCCACGACAGTACAGAGGACAGGGTCCCAACAGTTTACTTGGATAGAGACTTCCCCAGACACGCCAGGACAACGAACTCGCTCCCCTACAAGCCACGACAGTACAGAGGGCATGGTCCCTACAGTTGAATTGGATAGAGACTTCCCCCGACAGGCCAGGAAAACGAACCCGCTCCGCTGCAAGCCACGACAGTACAGAGGGCAGGTTCCCTAGAGATTACTTGGATAGAGACTTCCCCCGACAGGCCAGGACAACGAACACGCTCGACTACAAGCCACGACAGAACAAAGAGCAGGGTCCCTACAGTTAACTTGGATAGAGACTTCCCCCGACAGGCCAGGACAACGAATTCGCTCCCTTACAAGCCACGACAGTACAGAGGGCAGGGTCCCTACAGTTGAATTGTATAGAGACATCCCCCGACAGGCGAGGACAACGAACTCGCTCCCCTACAAGCCACGACAGTACAGAGAGTAGAGTCCCTCTAGTTTACTTGGATAGAGACTTCCCCCGACAGGCCAGGACAACGAACCCGCTCCCCTGCAAGCCACGACAGTACAGAGGGCAGAGTCCCTACAGTTTACTTGGATAGAGACTTCCCCCGACAGGCCAGGACAACGAACTCGCCCGACTACAAGCCACGACAGTACAAAGAGCAGGGTCCCTACAGTTTACTTGGATAGACTTTCCCCGACAGGCCAGGACAACGAACTCGCTCACCTACAAGCCACGGCAGTAGAGAGGGCAGCGTCTCTACAGTTTACTTGGATAGAGATTTCCCCGACAGGCCAGGACCACGAACCCGCTCCCCTACAAGCCACGACAGTATAGAGAGCAGGGTTCCTACAGTTTACTTGGATAGAGACTTCCCCCGAGGGCCAGGACAACGAACTCGCTCCCCTACAAAACACGACAGTACAGAGAGCAGGCTCCCTACAGTTTACTTGGATAGACTTCCCCCGACAGGCCAGGACAACGAACTCGCTCGACTACAATCCACGACAGTACAGAGAGCAGGGTCCCCACAGTTCACTTGGATAGACTTTCCCCGACAGGCCAGGACAACGAACTCGCTCCCCTACAAGCCACGACAGTTTAGAGGGCAGCGTCTCTATAGTTTACTTGGATAGAGACTTCCCCCGACAGGCCAGGACAATGAACCCGCTCCCCTACAAGCCTCGACAGTACAGAGGGCAGAGTCCCTACAGTTTACTTGGATAGAGACTTCCCCCGACAGGCCAGGACAACGACCTCGCTCCCGTATAAGCCACGACAGTACAGAGAGCAGGGTCCCTACAATTTACTTGGATAGAGATTTCCCCCGACAGGCCAGGACAACGAACTCGCTCCCCTACAAGCCACGTCAGTACAGAGAGCAGGGTCCCTACAATTTACTTGGATAGAGGCTTCCCCTGACAGGCGAAGACAACGAACTCGCTCCCCTACAAGCCACGACAGTACAGAGGGCAGGGGCCCTACAATTTACTTTGATAGAGACTTCCCCCGACAGGCCAGGACAACGAACTCGCTCGACTACAAGCCACGACAGTACAGAGAGTAAAGTCCCTCTAGTTTACTTGGATAGAGACTTCCCCCGACAGGCCAGGACAACGAACCCGCTCCCCTCCAAGTCACGACAGTACAGAGGGCAGAGTCCCTACAGTTTACTTGGATAGAGACTTCCCCCGACAGGCCAGGACAACGAACTCGCTCGACTACAAGCCACGACAGTACTAAGAGCAGGGTCCCTACAGTTTACTTGGATAGACTTTCCCCGACAGGCCAGGACAACTAACTCGCTCACCTACAAGCCACGGCAGTATAGAGGGCAGCGTCTCTACAGTTTACTTGGATAGAGATTTCCCCGACAGGCCAGGACAACGAACCCGCTCCCCTACAAGCCATGACAGTATAGAGGGCAGGTGCCCTAGAGTTTACTTGGATAGAGACTTCCCCCGACAGACCAGGACAACGAACTCGCTCCCCTACAAGTCACGACAGTACATAGAGCAGAGTTTCTATAGTTTACTTGGATAGAGACCTCCCCCGACAGACCAAGACAACGAACTCGCTCCCCTACAAGCCACGACAGTATAGAGGGCAGGTTCCCTAGAGTTTACTTGGATAGAGACTTCCCCCGAAAGACCAGGACAACGAACTCGCTGCAGTACAAGCCACGACAGTATAGAAGGCAGCGTCCCTACAGTTTACTTGGATAGAGACTTCCCCCGACAGGCCAGGACAACGAACTCGCTCCCCTTTAAGCCACGACTGTACAGAGAGGAGGGTCGCTACAGTTTACTTGGATAGAGACTTCCCCCGACAGGCCAGGACAGCGAACCCGCTCCCCTACAAGCCACGACAGTATAGAGAGCAGGGTCCCTACAGTTTACTTGGATAGAGACTTCCCCCGACAGGCCAGGACAACGATCTCGCTCCCCTACAAGCCACGACAGTACAGAGGGCAGGGTCCCTACAGTTGAATTGGATAGAGACTTCCCCCGACAGACCAGGACAAAGAACTCGCTCCCCTACAAGCCACGACAGTACAGAGAGTAGAGTCCCTACAGTTTACTTGGATAGAAACTTCCCCCGACAGGTCAGGACAACAAACTCGCTCCCCTACAGCGGCACGTCAACGAACCCAGCAGCTGAGCCCTTATGGTCCCAGGCAGGCGATCCGAGCCCCAAAAGTCACTAGCTGGCGGTCACGAAATAGTCCCAGCAGAGGAGCTAAGGTCGGCAACCGACCTACCGGAGGGGGAATTAGTTTTTCTCAGAACATATTGTGGTGCGGTTGATGCGGACCCCTAGAACTCGTGGTACCCCTGACGTTACTAGAGCAGCCTCGGGCCTCACATTCGAGCCCATCCCTGAATAGGAGTTGTTCGGATTGGGTTCGAATCGACGGGGTAGTAGTTCCCGATATCCGTGGGAGATCGGGTACGTCTCCGGACAGGGTTGAGGGAAGCCATATGTTCCCGTGCACTAGCCAGGAGAGCTAGTAGAAGGTGTGCTAGATCACCAGGCGGCCCTACCGAGGTCATATCGGTAGCCTTCCCCTTTTGTAGTTGGTGCGCGTAAGTGGTGTATGCACTTCCATCCCGTCTTGAGTTCATAGGACCAGATGGGGGTGGGCTTGTTAGTCTCTAGGTCTTGCTCTATGGAAAGTTCCACGGAGGCACCGGGCGCGCTTTAGGGACAGCTCCGTAACTCCCAGGTTGAAGGCAGCCAGGGTGTTTGAACCTACGGGTCCTTGACTAATTGGAGTAGAATCTCTGGCGAGCGCACTGTGGAAGCGAGGGGGCACGAGGGACGAGTTCAAAGAGAGGGATAATGAAGTGCGGAGATAAAAGCTCGGCAAAACGCTGGGGGAAAGGAAACGGATTTCTGGAGAGTTCGTCTTTCTTCTAACGCCTTCCTGATTGTTTGAGAACATTCTACGATTTTCTAAAATAGTATGTAAACTATAAAAGGAGCTGCCGCCCGTCACTGAGAGTCAGAGCCTTCAACCCCTTACAAAGACATCTCCGTCTCACACAACAGTGATGTAGGCGTTGGTGGATGTCCGTTAATCCGGACAAAAGCCACGCCATACTTTTTACAAAGCGCCACACCCCCGCAGACTGCCCCAACTTCAGCTACCGAGGTCGAAGGATAGAGTGGACCAACTCCGTCCAGTACCTAGGTGTTAACTTAGACAGGGGTCTAACTTTTCGCCAACACATCAGGGACCGAGCGGCGAAGGTACAGGGAGCAATTGCTTCCCTGCATCCAATGATGGGGTCAACCTCGATGCCAGTTGGCATGAATACCTCTTCCGAGCGCTGGTAATCCCGGTTATGCTTTACGCCTGCGAGATCTGGGGCATGGTCGCAGACAGCGTGCTAGCATGGCTCCAACGTGCACAGAATAAAGGACTCAGGTCTATATATTCTGTGGGATGTTATTTTCCTGCCAGGTTGCTTTACAAGGCCTCGAGTCTTCCATGCGTGGAGGATGAAATTAGGCGACGGGCATCAAAATTATACGCAAGTTTACCCAACCACAGAAGCGCTCTTGTCAGGTCCTTGGGAGATTATGACCCCACTAGACGTAGTTCGAGACAGCACCGGTTACCCCGCATGGCTTGCGGGCCTCCGAGATAACCCAGGAGCTAATCCGAACAGCAGCTAAAGCTGAGCTCCACATAATCCTTCCAAGCTGCTTGGCATCAAAATTATTCCCCAAAGTAAAATAAATAAAAATGCCAAAGTGCAAGGTGTTGCATCCTGTCCTTCAACCCCTACGTACATTCTTGTAACCTCATAAATAACACCATTATAAAAACCCACATTTCACCCTACAATATTCCGAAATCTACCTTACCTGCGGTAAAACCCTTAACGAATGGGCACGCAGCAAAAGCCTTCTGGATATATACAGCCAGTCAGCACCACATGGCATGGCATGGCACTGAGAGTCAGTCGGTAATTGGACGCATGCGCGTGAACGGCTGTAAAAGTGAACTCTTTTGTCTTCGATGACCTTGCAAGTTGTATGTGTATGTGACGTAATTGTGTTTCTACAGAAATAAAGAGCAATTTTTAGTGTTTGTAACCTGGTTATTTAATTTCACGAACCCAATAAGTCACAATATCGTCCCGCCATGCACCGCCGAAACAGCCGCCGACACTTCTACCCTGAAAGAGACCACCAGATGAGAGCTGATATGAAATGATGATGGAGATGAAATGGAGGGACAGGAAATTCGATAGTTGTAATTAACCTACCCAGCATTCGCCTAGCAACCGAGGAAAACACCCAAAAAACATACGTCAGGTAGGTCGGCTACGGGAATCGAACGTGGAATGTGGGCCACAGACGAAATCGCCTGAGCCATCCCGCTAGGTTCGTACCAAAGGAAATGGTGTCCTTCCCACACTTAAGGGTATGTATGACAGAAATTTCATGAAAATCGTGAAAATAACGGCTTTTGTATTTCAATTCTATAAAATAAGTTAGACATTCCCGAATGTGAAAAATGCATAATTTGCCTCCGAACGCCATTATTAAATGCTTATTTAAATGTCGGTGGCCTTTAAACTCTGTCAGAGTCACGCCCTCTTTTGCCTACATCCACATTCTTTGTCTGTTTTCCGTTCTTAAATTTTCAGTTCAAGAAAAGAAAAATAAGGCTTTCAGACAAAATAGTTCCTAAAATGTTGCCAATATATCAGAGGCTGGCTTCTACAACATTACTAGAGAGGTGCAAAACAGGAAAAACACAGAATGCCAATGAATCTTTGCATAATGTCATATGGAATAAGTGCCCAAAGGAAGTTTTCATATCAAAACAAAAATTGGATTCTTGCTGTTATTAAAAGCATCAGTTAGTTTAACATGGGTAGTCTTAAGTCAATGGAGCTGCAGCAAAATATCAGAGGTGAAAGTGTAGTAGACTCAGCAAGGAAAACTTCAGTGCAGCGAGATCAGACTCGTATCCTGCAAAGCAAGAAGCGAAGTTGTGCTGAAGAAAAGCAACATCTTAAGAAGAAAAAGGTGGAAAAAGCAGCAACAGAGGAGAGGAAAAAGAAATCTGAGGGTCTAACCTATCAGCCTGGTGGAATGTAATGTGAGTTATGCAATCAAATCTTTAATCGCTGTTTTCTCAATGTTCACATTTTCGGCATTTTTCTTCCTGTAAAATGCTCCTTGCGATGCAGTTTTTGTGCTACATTCATGAAATTTCCCTACACAGGTTCAGAATATCATGAGGAATGGAAATTGCCCTAGGTTTTATTGTGAAATATATATAAGCATATATTTTTAATTTTCAAACACAAACCTTACAGTTTTTTAGACAAAAAAAGAATATTCGTAAATTAAAAAATTTTTGTGACCTAAACTAAAAGAGACACAGAAAAACCCAGAGCAATTTCAAAAATTATGTGTATTATGAACATTGGGTTAAAATATTAGACCAAAATTCAAAATATTTTGTCACAAGGGACTTTTTTAGTGACGTAACAAAAAACATACAAAATTTATCATAATTTCTAAACTGCTGGAGAAAAATGGTATAAATTTAGGTTGTAACACCTATGGCGTAAATTCGAAAAAGCTAGCATTATTAGTTCAGAATTTGAAATTTCAGTCATACATACCCTTAAGGGCACTGGGTGGTCGATAGGTTTGAAAAAATCAATTTTTTGCAAATTAATTGTTGTTTCACACTAGCCGTGTGTAGGACGTACTATGAAAGGGTAGAGCCAGAATGAAAAATTCAATGCCATAGCCGGGATTTGAACCACGGATCTTTGGTTTCCGTCCAGCCGCTCTAACCATTTGAGCTACTATGGCCAACGTGCCAACATGACATTAAATTCTACAACTAACTCGTGTTTCTCCCGGTAAACCACTAGGAGTTCAACATTAAGTCGTCATTAAGGTAGTTGTCTCATGTGTTTATGAGAACTCCTAGTGGTTTACCGGGAGAAACACGAGTCAGTTGTAGAATTTAATGTCATATTGGCACGTTGGCCATAATAGCTCAAATGGTTAGA
>CM060953.1:9606496-9656044 GCA_030765055.1 Mantis religiosa | reverse complement strand
GAAAGAAAGAAAGAAAGAAAGAAAGAAAGAAAGAAAGAAAGAAAGAAAGAGTCTAAAAATTTGCACACGTCTGTATTAAATATATCCCCAATCACCATCTGGAAGTTTTCAGTTGAACAGAACCGTAATGTGAGAAGGATCAGAAATATTGGATTAAGTGCGTATTTCCTCGGTTTGTGTTCTTAATTGTGCGTGTTGCCCATGCTCCAGTGCTTCAGCTACATTCCTTGATAGTCGAAATCTCATTTTGAATTTTTCGTCATTTATTTCTGTGATACGTTCTCCTCTATGTTGGGACAAAAATGGCGATTTTCCATCTAGAAAACCAAAACTTCGACAAATAATAAGGAATGTGTCCGAAAGGGCTGAATTTACTTATTTCAGACATAAGCTATTACTCTTGCTGAAAGATCGTTTTTAATTAAGTTTACAGGAGAGTAAGGTGTTTGAACTCTCTATCACTTATTTCTCTTACAGTTAAATCGTCTATTACTGAACACTATTACAGGATGCACTATATCATCTCTGGTTTACCAGAATAGCAGCTAAACTGGAAACATTCACTGTGTCCACAGTACGGATACGGAATCGCAAATGGCCCGTCTCAATTCCGTGCATTAGTTACCTAGGTGAGCTGTGACAATTACCAAAGTGCCTGCTTGCTATCAACTTGCTGAAATCCGAAGGTGGGTCAAAAAGTAATGCCCTCCATTTTTTTTCTCTTTAATTGCCAAGAAAATTGAATCCAATTTACATAGTTTGAAAACTACAATATTGACGATTAATTTGTCACCATTCAATATAATCTCCGTCCTTTTCCACAGTTTTGGCCCACCTTTTAACTAGGGCATGTAAAACACACAGTCTTGCTTCCTAAGCCATTGACGTACGGGCGTATTCACAGCCTCCTCATTTTCAAAATGAATCCCACGATGAGCTTCCTTTAGTGGTCCGAACAGATAGAAGTCTGATGGTGCCAGGTAAGGGCTGTATGGGGGTGTGAGGTAGGACCTGCCATCCCAATTTCTCAATTTCTTTCGTGGTATAACAGCTGGTATGTGGTCTTGCATTATTATGCAAAACAACAACATCCGCCATAGTTTTCGTTGGTAAAACTCGGCGAAGACGTGTTTTCAGCTTTTTGAGAGTTATGACGTATTGGACAGAATTTATTGTGCATCCCTGTTCCAAAATTTCAATCATAAGCACACCCTCTGCATCCCAAAACACTCTCGCCATAACTTTCCCTGCCGACCGCTGAGTTTTGAATATTTTCTCTTCGGTGACGTTGTGTGATGCCATTCCATTGAATGCCTCTTTGATTCAGGTTCAAAAAATGAACCAACATTTCGTCTCCAGTAAAACATTTTTCCAGAAACTCCTCTTCCTCTATATTGAAGCACTGCAAGTGTTCGGAGGCTATTGTTTTCCTTGTTTCTTTCTTTTGGGGTTAACATTCTTGGTACCCAACGTGAACAAACTTTTGAGTAACCCAGTTGTTGAACAATCGTCATCACGCTGCCTTTACTGAGGGAGGTAATGCGACACAATTCACCTGTTGTTACCCGGCGATCATCACGAATGATGTCATCGACTCACTGAATGTTGCATGGAGTCACTGTAGTCAACGGCCTGCCGCTTCGCTTTTCATCTGCCAATGGTGTTTGCCCTTCAGCTTCGTTACAGCGACGAACCCATCGTCTAACAGTGCTGACATCCACCTTTGCATCATCATACACGTTTTTTAGCCTTTCGTGAATGCAAATTGGCGTTTCACCTTCCGCAGTCAAAAATTCAATCACAGAACGCTGTCTAATACGAATGCCGATGTCAGCCATTTTGCAAGAGGATACAGTGCTGCCACCTGTTGACTTAGGAAGTTACTACTGCAGGGGATTGGAGAAAAAGGTTTGAGGAATTGCGCCAAATTCAAAGTTTTCACATAACTTACTTATTTAAGGGAAAAAAGTAGCAGGCATTGCTTTTTGAACCACCCTCGTATGTTACCTTCTCTATGACATACATAAAGTATTGTATTCCATCTAGAAGTTGAGTACCGATTTTAAGTTTAAATACGCTATTTGAAGTCTTAGTTTTTGGAAAACTTCCGTTGTGTATGCGAACACCATAACTAAAAACAAAACATGGTTCTACACATTTAGTACATACACCCTTGGACTCCCCCCCCCCCCCCAACCCGGAAAAAAACCAGAGAGTATAGTGCTTTGAAATGAAGTCAGCTTATATTCTGAACACAGCGCCATCCAATACTTCCAATAAAGTTGTTCTTAAGCTGTTCCGATGTTTGTTTCTGGTAGCTGCTCTCTCTCTCACTTTCTCTCTCTTTCTAAGGCTGTAAGTAGATTTAAGAATGCAACAGGAAAATCTCCACCCCAAAGTAGCCCTTAGTTACATGGAGAATGTATCCAAAATGATATAATTTTGATTTAGTAACATATGTTTAAGGAATTCTTACGAGAATATATTTTCCGAAGTGTTCCATACTCTGAATGACTTTTGCTAAATCGTTAAAGCATGAGAAATAAACAATCTTACGGCCCCGCCCCACCCCCAAACTAAGTCCTATATCCCTTTTGTGGAGTATATCACTTTAGAGGTCAATCTTGTTATTTCTACAAATTCTTCAATACTTTCTCAAATAGGAAATAAGTGATTCACTATTATGTCCCACAACATAATATCAAAGCCATCACATAACGACCAGCTGTTTAAAACATTTGCCTATCACTTAAGTTCTACTGTATTTCCTTGTAACTACAATAAGATAATGTTTATCTTGAGGTAGATAGAGCAATAAGTGTTTGTACAAGAGTAGAGAAAGGCATGTGTACATCACATGACGACCAGCTGTTCAAAACATTTGACTATCACTTAAAGTCTACTGTATTCCCTTGTAACTACAATAAGATAATGTTTATCTTGAAGTAGATAGAGCAATAAGTATTTGTACAAGAGTAGAGAAAGTCATGTATACATCACATAACGACCAAAACATTTGACTATCACTTAAAGTCTACTGTATTCCCTTTTAACTACAATAAGATAATGTTTATCTTGAAGTAGATAGAGCAATAAGTGTTTGTACAAGAGTAGAGAAAGTCATGTATACATCACATAAATACCAGCTGTTTAAAACATTTGACTATCACTTAAGGTCTACTGTATTCCCTTTTAACTACAATAAGTTAATGTTTATCTTGAAGTACATAGAGCAATAAGTGTTTGTACAAGAGTAGAGAAAGTCATGTATACATCACATAACGACCAGCTGTTAAAAACATTTGAATATTACTTAAAGTCTACTGTATTCCCTTGTAACTACAATAAGATAATGTTTATCTTGAAGTAGATATAGCAATAAGTGTTTGTACAAGAGTAGAGAAAGCCATGTATACATCACATAACGACGAAAACATTTGACTATCACTTAAAGTCTACTGTATTTCCTTGTAACTACAATAAGATAATGTTTATCTTGAAGTAGATAGAGCAATAAGTGTTTGCACAAGAGCAGAGAAAGTCGTGTATATATCACATCACGACCAAAACATTTGACTATCACTTAAAGTCTACTGTATTTCCTTGTAACTACAATAAGATAATGTTTATCTTGAAGTAGATAGAGCAATAAGTGTTTGCACAAGAGCAGAGAAAGTCGTGTATATATCACATCACGACCAAAACATTTGACTATCACTTAAAGTCTACTGTATTACCTTGTAACTACAATAAGATAACGTTTATCTTGAAGTAGATAGAGCAATAAGCGTTTTAACTAGAATAGAGAAAGCCAACCAAAGTGACTTGTGTCGTTGTAGCTCTTGACAGAGTTGAGGTCTTGCACAATGCTCACTTAGCCTCCTCCTGCGCTGCGTGTCAAAACAAAAATGTACAGAACTCAGGTAATGTAGAACCTCCGTCAAGGTCGTCCAGCCCGGGCCATATTCCACATTTTCGACATGAAGCTTGATTGCCGTCGATGTCCCTCCATTTCTTTTCAGTTATTCTGCCCTTAGTTGTAGGAATCCTGGCCGCTACTGTATATCAGGGAATGTGATAGTAAACATAGGGTCATTGTAGCTTGTGTCGAACAACATGACACGCATCTCCAAGGCAAGCTCGCGTTGGATTTTGTATAATTAATTGTTGTTTACATTTCATGCCTAGGTCTCCTGAAGATTACATAATCTTAATAATTAGAGGAAATTAATTATTCTTTCACACTGGCCGTGTGTAGGCTAAATTGTGGAAACGTAGAGTCAGACTGAAAAATTCAATGCCATAGCCGGGATTTGAACCACGGATCTTCTGGTTTCCGTCCAGCCGCACTACCATTGTGCTACTATGGCCAACGTGCCGATATGACATTAAATTCTCCAACTGACTCGTATTTTCCCGGTAAACCACTTAGGAGTTCTCATAAACACATCAGACAACTACCTTAATGGCGACTTACAACGTGTAAGTACTTTAAAGCCCGGGCTTTATAGTTAACCACTATTAGGTTAATTAATGGAAATTAATTATTCTTTCACACTGGCCGTGTGTAGGCTAAATTGTGGAAACGTAGAGTCAGACTGAAAAATTCAATGCCATAGCCGGGATTTGAACCACGGATCTTCTGGTTTCCGTCCAGCCGCACTACCATTGTGCTACTATGGCCAACGTGCCGATATGACATTAAATTCTCCAACTGACTCGTATTTTCCCGGTAAGCCACTTAGGAGTTCTCATAAACACATGAGACAACTACCTTAATGGCGACTTACTACATGTAAGTACTTTAAAGCCCGGGCTTTATAGTTAACCACTATTAGGTTAATTAATGGAAATTAATTATTCTTTCACACTGGCCGTGTGTAGGCTAAATTGTGGAAACGTAGAGTCAGACTGAAAAATTCAATGCCATAGCCGGGATTTGAACCACGGATCTTCTGGTTTCCGTCCAGCCGCACTACCATTGTGCTACTATGGCCAACGTGCCGATATGACATTAAATTCTCCAACTGACTCGTATTTTCCCGGTAAACCACTTAGGAGTTCTCATAAACACATGAGACAACTACCTTAATGGCGACTTACTGCATGTAAGTACTTTAAAGCCCGGGCTTTATAGTTAACCACTATTAGGTTAATTAATGGAAATTAATTATTCTTTCACACTGGCCGTGTGTAGGCTAAATTGTGGAAATGTAGAGTCAGACTGAAAAATTCAATGCCATAGCCGGGATTTGAACCACGGATCTTCTGGTTTCCGTCCAGCCGCACTACCATTGTGCTACTATGGCCAACGTGCCGATATGACATTAAATTCTCCAACTGACTCGTATTTTCCCGGTAAACCACTTAGGAGTTCTCATAAACACATGAGACAACTACCTTAATGGCGACTTACTACATGTAAGTACTTTAAAGCCCGGGCTTTATAGTTAACCACTATTACGTTAATTAATGGAAATTAATTATTCTTTCACACTGGCCGTGTGTAGGCTAAATTGTGGAAACGTAGAGTCAGACTGAGTTTCGTAAACTATCATATTATGTTGACTTTAGTACACTCTAACATTTTGCACTACCATCTGATTCGGTCATCCTTTCTCCTATATCCCTAGTTCATAAGTAGATTGTAACATTATGGTGTAGTATCCCAGTGTAGTGTTTAACGCCCGCTTTTACTACATATCGCACCGCAGGCGGTAACACTGAAGATACATGAAATTGAAGATGGAGCACCGGTGGAATGAGATGGCGGGGGAAACCGGAGGTCCCAGAGAAAACACGCCCCAGCGCCATGTTCCTCATTGTAACAATAGGTAGATATGTTGCTGTAGTCTAACTACTGACAGACTATGAAAGCAAGCGAACAATTTTTCACTGTAATATCTTTTGTTTAAAATCGTGTTTTAGTTTTCGGAACGAGAAAGATGTTAAAAATGCCTTGAAAATGTTAAATATTAATTTTTAAGAAATACAGTTATATAAAATATCTTTCATGCTTACCATTGTATTCTTCGAGATGCACGTTCTTAATTTATCTTAGTCGCCTTTGGAAAGAGAATGTTATTTTTAAGAAAAACATTATTTGAAATGAGTTCTCACAACCAATTAACTAATTTTCATTAGATTCACTGGTCTATAGTCATCGTTCAGTGAGTTTTATTATCCCACGATGATACCAGTGTCTGGTTTTTTGATGTGAAGAATTCAGTGACACTTGCATTGCTTCAATATTGTCAGAATTTCTTTCACGTAGAAAATGGACCATGGATCGAAAAAGATGAAAATCTAATGGGCCGAGATCAGGTCTGTATGCTGGGTGTGATAGCAGTTCGATTGCTCCCAATTCCTTAATTTTTTTGTAATTTTTTTTATTGATCGATCAGCAGTACAATGCTTTACAGATCAGAGTGAAAAGAAGGTAACAGTACAATAAGAACAATAACACTCAGGGGTAGGTTAACAGGCCAGCCCTAACTACATTAAGTTAGAACTCCGATAATACACTCTGAGGAATTAACTTAATATTGAAGATGCAAGACAGACATCAAGCACTAGAATCACTCGAATCAGATGTATCACTTAGAAGCAGGTCCTGTGATAGTCTCCTATTTAAGCGTGAGGGCTGGCGCGTGCGGACGCCGATGTTATAATGCACAGCTCCTGGAACTTCTTGCAGTGTGGAAAAGAAACGACGAGCGATCCTGCGAATGTAGTCGTGAAGAGGTAACAGTCCTAGTTCGTGATGGAGCTGCTGATTACGGATGAACCATGAAGCGTTGGTAGCGAGGCGCATGAAGCGATTCTGTATGACCTGAAGACGACGCAGATGACATGTGTATGCGGCCCCCCACACTTGGTAGGCATATGTAATAAGCGGACGAACGAGTGATTTGTAGAGTAACAATGAAGACTGTATGCCGAGGCTGGAACGGCGATGCAACAGAGGTGAGAGTTTTGAAAGTCGCCCGGAGGCCAGTGATATAAGACGATCGATATGAGCACGACAGGTCAGTCGAGAGTCCAAAAGCACTCCAAGGTATTTAACGGGAGTTGTAGTGGGGAGTCAAGGGACATTGTTCCTGTAGAGACACAACGGAGTAAGCGGAGTATATCGGCGAAGAGTGAAGATTTTAGCTTCGGTTTTTTGAGGGTTCAATGAGATCCGCCAAGTGCTTAACCAATGAGTTAGGCGAACTAAAGAGAGCTGTACTACTTGTTGTGCGTGCTGGAGATTAACAAGAGAATAATATAGTACTGTGTCATCAGCGTAAAGAGCTAAAGAAGTCGGAGCTAAGTCAGGAATATCAGAAATGTATATATTAAATAGAGTCGGGACCAAGATAGAACCCTGTGAGACACCTGCGGTAATATTACGTGGGGATGGAAGCTTTCCACCAATGCGTACTGAAAAGCTGTGGTCGTACAGGAAACTGTGGATTAGATGTGATAAGTAATTAGGAAAACGATGCGGTAGAGCTTAAGGAGCAAACCATCATACCAAACTCTGTCGAATGCCTGTGCCACATCAAGGAAGACAACCCTTAATTTTTTCCATGGTTATATACGACGGGGGCAAAAGAAACCGGATTCTGAGGGCGCTGCTACTCGTAGACGTAGTGCAGGGTTCTCACGCCAGATGGTGTTAGTAGAGACCTTCATGAAACAGCTGTGCACACGGCGTCAGTGTAGAGCTGAACGTGCAAGTGTGGTATTGTGTTTCTCTGACAGTTGGCGGGTTACCTCTGCGAAGTCGTTATGTCAACTTTAAAATAACAAAGAGTGTGTGTGACACTTTGTTTCCCGCTTAAAAAAAACTGCAACGGATACACACCAAATGCTTCAGGAATCTTACCAGGAGGACGCTATGAGCCGCACAGAGGTTTGGGCGCTTTAAACGTGGTGAGGTGTGTGTTGAAGACCAAGCTCGTTCTGGACGCTCTTCAACATCGCGAAATGAGGAGAACATTGAAAAGGTCCGCCAAAAGATCAACGAGGATTGTCGCCAAACGATCGACCGAAATTCATCAGCGACAGGAATCAGTTGGAGCTCGTGCCAGCGGATTTTGAGGGAGGATTTGCACATGAGACGTGTTGCTGCTAAATTTGTTCCGCGCCTTCTCACAAAGGAGTACAAAACCATCCGCATGAGTGTGTCAGGACTTGAAAACATCACCATGAATTGAAAAAGATGATAATCTAATGGCGCGAGATTACGGCTCCATGGCAATTCTATTCCTCCCAAGGCCGCGCTGTGTCTCAGTGGTTAGACCGCTTGACTCTCACCAAGGCGGCACAGGTTCGATCCCAGGTGACCGCAAAGTGAGATTTGTGGTGGACAACACGGCGCTGTGGCGGGTTTTCTCCGGGATCTCCGGTTTCTCCCGCCATCTCATTCCATCGGTGCTCCATCTTTATCTCATGTATCATCAGTGTCATCGCCTGCGGTGCCGTATGTACTAAAAGCGGGTGTTAAACACTACACATTTCATTTTATTTCAGGTGCATTCAGATCACAGTTATACGGAGATGTCCCCTTTCGAGAGCCATAACATCCACAAATGTTCATACAAATATAAATCATTTTCAAGTAAATGCTGTGGTACACTCGTAACAAGGATAAACTGACAATTCGAGAGCACCAAACGAGCCTTTATGAAGGAAGCTTAACTACAAAGTGATAATGTTATATAATAAACTTCCAAATTCATTTAAACAAGCTACATCACTAAAACACTTTAAGAATAAGGTTAAGAATTTTTGCATGTACACTGTTTTTATACGGATAATGAATTTTTAGAACTATAATCATGTAAATAAACACTGGGAGCATAGTACATTCACAAACCTGTAATATTTATATTATGACATTTCTTGTAGTAAATTTTTCTATGCAAATATCACATGAAACAATAGAAAAGCTGCTTACTGTGTATATTGTATGTAATCAATTTGACTTTATGTATATACTATATTTATACATTTTGACGTGTCTCATAACATGTATATGTTGCCGAGGATAAACTAAAATTCTAATTCTAACATACGATTGTTGTAAACTGGTTAGCTAATTAACCTCGAAATTGATCAAAACGAAATATGGCGGACATGATAAAGCTTACCGTATTAGCCACTAGATGTCAGTGTATAGCGCATTGCAAATTTCAGAGTTGTCATCTATGTTTACGAAGTTAAACGAAACTTACCGAATGAGTACTTGGAGCCCGATCGCGCTTCTTATCGTGCGCATATAGTACTCTGGAATCGAACAGATTTCATTTAACGATGACTTTTGCAGGTTGGCGGGGATTAAGTCACTGTTTTGAGACATCAGGGTTTCGGTAATATACCAATTTTTCATCACAAGTAACAACTCGTCCTCTTCGAGACGCCGAGCAGCACACATTGACAGACCGCCGCAGCAACATGAAGAAGAACGCCGCAACACGGAAGCAGAGCCAGGCAGTGAAGCCACCTTCATCGCAGTCTTCGCCAGCCGGCTCTCGGGCGCCATCTCCCGCCTCGCTGCCGGTATCGGCAGACGAGGGGTAGCCTCCCGCGGAGCCGCCGGGAAAGTTTTGGCAACTCGGCCCGCTTCCCCTATCACGCCGGACGCTCGCCAATTGCGCCGGCAACCTCCGGGAGAAGCAGCACCTGAACGGCAGTTTACAGTTACTTCACCTCCAGATGTACAACCACCGCAGCAGCCAACGGCGTCGAACACTCAGAGCAGCAACACGCCACGTGCCAAGAGAGGTACGAAGAAACGAGCAGTCAGCACCGCAGCACAGCCAGCTGAGAAGGAACGTCCTGCGACACCGCAGCCAGAACCCGGCCCTGCTACCCAGCTGGGAGCAGGCCAGTCGCCAGCACTAGCCAGCCAGCCAACGCCGCCACCACCACTGCACCGCCGCACAAGCATAGTGGTAACCGGAGTGCCTCGGGACCTGCAAGCACGATACGTACTTGCTGCAGCGCAGCAGCAGTAGCCGTCAGCAATGAGCGCCACACGCATCACCTCAGCCCGAGGTCCGACACCACTAGTCCGGGTGGAGCTAGCCAGCAACGCGGAACTGGAAGCTGCTTTAACTAACGGCCTACCCTTATTGGGGCGGGTGCTGCGCACTGAAGTCAGCCGACAAGACCGTCAAGCTCCATGCCGCCGCTACTGCGCCTACGGGCATGCAGCCGAGTCCTGTGCAGCCGAGCTTAAGTGCCACTAATGCAGTGCTTCCAGCCTCACCTCGGTCTGCAGAGAGCACGACCTCCGCCGACGTCGCCGCTACTGTGTCTCCTGCGGCGGGCACAGCCACTTCACCGGGCAGGCGCTATGCCCCCTGCATCCCTGCAGGAAGGCAACGCCTGTCCCTCCTGCGCCGCCCACCACTGAGCAGCAGTTGAGTGCTCAGCCTCAACAAATTCATCAACAGCCGGCAACACCAAACTACACCATATATCAGGAGGTTCTCAGGGAGCAAGCCCGGGGCCTAGGGGAGGCTGTTCAGGCTCTCAATTCGAAGTTCCTGGTCGTAATGGCCAAGCTTACCAACATGGAGGAACTTCTCACAGATCTCTGGACCTCCATCTGCGCAGCAAGCAACATCACACACAAATATCATCTCAGATTTCGCAGAATTGCGAGAGGACTTAGAGGAGAAGCATCAATTCTCCATTAAACAACGCGACACACACACACACACACACACACACACACACACACACACACACACACACACACACACACACAGACACACACACACACACATTCATGCTCCGAAGACTCGTCAAGGAGGAAGTGGCAGGCCTCCAAACGATGTTCGACGGACCCAACACAAGAGGTCGACACCAACCGCCGCAGAAACCCTTCAATTCCTCATCCACTTCTAAACAAGACCGCTCCTAATAAGCAAAGGCGTAAGCAGGGCCATGGTCATGCTTACGTTCTGCCGCCTTCCTCACCTTGGACCTGGCCTCGGCCGGGCCAATATATACCTTCCTAGAATCCGCAGGTGCTTACAGCGGTACTGCCACAGCACCATTCCTGAATACTCACCGGTGGAGGTGTTTTAGTGGGTAGGGCTGGTGGTTCGATTCCCCCAGTAGAGTCCTACACTCCAATCCCAAGGTAAGTGCGTAACATGCATTTTTCCTCCACTCTAAAAAAAAAGTAACGACTCTGCTGACAAATCTATCATCCATGGGATTACGGATAAGCTGAAAACAGATAATGACCTCACGTTCAGCCTGTTGAGGTGTCAGTTTATGAGGTACAGATCTATAGCTTCTGTATGAATTTCCAAGTGTCTTAATGTGACGATGCACCGAGTTCTTCTGAAAGCCTATAAGCCTTTTTGCGGATTTCCTCACAAAACTTACCGTGTATCCTGAATATTGCATGCTTTAGGTCTTTCAGAACGTTGTAAGTCTTTAGTGTTTTTGTCTTCATTGATGTAACGTTGGAACCATCGTTGTGCCACGCGCTCACTAACGACATCTTCTCCTTCCACTTCACATATTCTTCGAGCTGTGACAGCGACTTTATAATCTTGTTTCTAGTAATGTTTTAGAAGTACTCTAACCTCAAACTTTGTTATGTCCATTTTGTGATTGTTTATTAACAACTGAAGGCTGATACATGGTCGCAATATACAGTACACTAACCATTACATCTTTTAAATAGAATTACCAAACAAAAGAAAGCTGATAGCTATACCAAAACACCAAAATGGAAACCTGCCTTTACTTATGGGAATACTTAATACATTTGGAACCAGCACACTTAATTCTTCTGTAAGAAAAACATGTTCTATAATAAATAAAACCTATTTATTGTTAGTTTTAAGAAGAAACCCATACTAAGCCAAAATGGGTCAACAGAGTTTGTTGCGGAAATGTCCTTTTCCCCCCTGCTATTGCAAACTATCAGATACAGAGATTTCTTCCTCCACCAATACACCAAAGCCGTTACATACAAAATAGTCTGCGTCAGAAAATGTATTTTGCGAGCAAAACCTTTAACCCAATACGCAGTGCACAGCCTGATGTCAATAGGATGATACTTTAATTTGCGGAAATTGTGATAAATGATGCTACACAAAATCATTGAGCTAGTTCAACGGGAATTAGCAACCATTTGGCCATAAATATAATTTACAGTTAACTATTGCAGATACCTTGTGGTTAAACAGGCTGGATTTTCATGTTTCGAGCGCTGTAGCCGTAACTTGTTTCTCTTTATTCTACCACAAGATAGCAGATTCCTATTCGCAGAAAAGCGTCTAATTTTCTGAAAAAATACACCCAGATTGTCACGAAATTCAAATAAAGAATATTACCCTAAAAAAATCCAGTATCACTTCCTAAAAGACTGCTCCAATTCATCTAAAGCGTTATTTTCTCCACCAAGGGTACTCCGATACAGAAAAAGGCTCATGTATTCGCGTGCATGCTTGTCCAAGTGACTGAGAACAAAACACTGCAACCTTTAAACTAGGTTAAACAACAAATTTTACTTATAAGGCGTCACATATTTCAACAATGCCACAAGAACACTTTCAAGAAAATCCTCCACCCCATTCTGTCCTATACATACAGCTATCCAAAAATTTGGATGCGCTGAAAATAGCCCTTAATTTTTATTAAAATTCATTTTTCAAACTCTCCCGTGTTCGAATTTTCAATAAGGTTTCCTCCGGGAGTTTCTCTTAGCCAAAAAGATGAATGTCTGGTACCTTTAAGCTCTATGGACCGTTGACTAATTTGAACGTCATTTCATTCATCGTCTGATATGACTTAACGTTGGAGGTTTTCTCTTATTCTGAAAGATGAATGTCTGATAACTCTAAGCTCTATGTACCCTGTACTCATTTGAACATCATTTCATTCATCGTCCGACATGACTTAACGTTGGAGGTTTTCTCTTATCCTGAAAGATGAATGTCTGATAACTCTAAGCTCTATGGACCGTTGACTCATTTGAACATCATTTCATACATCGTCCGATATGACTTAACGTTGGAGGTTTTCTCTTATCCTGAAAGATGAATGTCTGATAACTCTAAGCTCTATGGACCGTTGACTCATTTGAACATCATTTCATTCATCGTCCGACATGACTTAACGTTGGAGGTTTTCCCTTATCCTGAAAGATGAATGTCTGATAACTCTAAGCTCTATGGACCGTTGACTAATTTGAACATCATTTCATTCATCGTCCGACATGACTTAACGTTGGAGGTTTTCTCTTATTCTGAAAGATGAATGTCTGGTAACTCTAAGCTCTATGTACCCTGTACTCATTTGAACATCATTTCATTCATCGTCTGATATGACTTAACGTTGGAGGTTTTCTCTTAACCTGAAAGATGAATGTCTGGTAACTCTAAGCCCTATGTACCCTGCATTCAATTGAACATCATTTCATTCATCGTCCGACATGACTTAACGTTGGAGGTTTTCTCTTATTCTGAAAGATGAATGTCTGGTAACTCTAAGCTCTATGTACCCTGTACTCATTTGAACATCATTTCATTCATCGTCCGATATGACTTAACGTTGGAGGTTTTCTCTTAACCTGAAAGATGAATGTCTGGTAACTCTAAGCTCTATGTACCCTGTACTCATTTGAACATCATTTCATTCATCGTCCGATATGACTTAACGTTGGAGGTTTTCTCTTATCCTGAAAGATGAATGTCTGGTAACTCTAAGCTCTATGTACCCTGTACTCATTTGAACATTATTTCATTCATCGTCCGATATGACTTAACGTTGGAGGTTTTCTCTTATCCTGAAAGATGAATGTCTGGTAACTCTAAGCTCTATGTACCCTGTACTCATTTGAACATCATTTCATTCATCGTCCGATATGACTTAACGTTGGAGGTTTCCTCTTAACCTGGAAGAGGAATGTCTGGTAACTCTAAGCTCTATGTACCCTGTACTCATTTGAACATTATTTCATTCATCGTCCGATATGACTTAACGTTGGAGGTTTTCTCTTATCCTGAAAGATGAATGTCTGGTAACTCTAAGCTCTATGTACCCTGTACTCATTTGAACATCATTTCATTCATCGTCTGATATGACTTAACGTTGGAGGTTTCCTCTTAACCTGAAAGATGAATGTCTGGTAACTCTAAGCTCTATGTACCCTGTACTCATTTGAACATCATTTCATTCATCGTCCGATATGACTTAACGTTGGAGGTTTTCTCTTATCCTGAAAGATGAATGTCTGGTAACTCTAAGCTCTATGTACCCTGTACTCATTTGAACATCATTTCATTCATCGTCCCATATGACTTAACGTTGGAGGTTTCCTCTTAACCTGGAAGAGGAATGTCTGGTAACTCTAAGCTCTATGTACCCTGTACTCATTTGAACATTATTTCATTCATCGTCCGATATGACTTAACGTTGGAGGTTTTCTCTTATCCTGAAAGATGAATGTCTGGTAACTCTAAGCTCTATGTACCCTGTACTCATTTGAACATCATTTCATTCATCGTCTGATATGACTTAACGTTGGAGGTTTCCTCTTAACCTGAAAGATGAATGTCTGGTAACTCTAAGCTCTATGTACCCTGTACTCATTTGAACATCATTTCATTCATCGTCCGATATGACTTAACGTTGGAGGTTTTCTGTTATCCTGAAAGATGAATGTCTGGTAACTCTAAGCTCTATGTACCCTGTACTCATTTGTACATCAATTCATTCATCGTCCGGTGAGACATAAGCCTGTGGCTAAAATGAATCTGAGTATATTTTAAATGTTTTGGAAAGGGCATCTAAAGTTCTTGACATTATGGATTATTTTAATATAACTAGTAAGCTATAGGTCTCATAAAGCAGGTTGTATACTTTGAATAATTTGTTGTGGAGGTAACACTTTATAGATATTGCTTGTTATTTTTTTAATTTTCCAGGAGGTACTTTAACTTTTGTCAAAGTACCCAAATGAGTATAGAAGAAGAGATCGTGTGAGTACAAAATTGAGTCCTGAGTGTTTATTTGTTCTTTACGAAGGCGTTCCCAAAATATCTGGCACGATATGATTAAAAGACACATAGATATACAGACGTGTGCAAACTATTAGACTCAATGGTGAAATTTTTAACATATACTGTTTACTTTCTATTTGTTTAACAAAATATTTTTTCAACTCTTAGTATTCTATTATTTTTAGCCTTTATTACCATTTTGATGCGTTTAGGCATGCTCTCTACAAGGGTGGAGCACCTCATCTCTGTACCAAATGCTTATCAGGCCCTCAATAAGCTCAACTTTTGTTGTTATTTTCAATTTTTTCAGTCACTGTTTAACAATACCCCACAGATTCTATACTGAATTTATATCAGGGCTATTCTCCGGCCATGGTAGTACTTTTACATTGTTCTCTTTGAGGAACTGGGTTACAGATTTTGCTCTATGGCAGGGAGCACTGTCATGCATGAACACAAAATCACCATTTGCAAACCATTCTTTACTTTGCGGAAATAGTCTTGTTTCTAATACACATTTATACTGTTTCTGCTCCATAGATGCCACAACTATGTATAATCTTCCAGGTCCATGGACTGACATACAGCTCCAGACCATTTTCGATGTTGCGTGCTTTACTCTTTGATCGACACACTGAGGGGAAAATGCTTCTTTATCTGTTCTTCTCACATATTGGCTGCTCTCTTCACATACTTCTAACATAGATTCATGTGAGAAAATTATCTGAAACAATAAAAACCTCTATTAATATTAAACAGTTTTAAAATTGCTCAAAGAGAGTATAAGAAAACCAGCAATGAGAGAAACAAAGTTTAGGTTGTTTATTTCATTTCCATAAAATTTACATGTACATATTTTAATTTTATGCTATATACAATTTTCATACTATTTATATTTCTCCAAAATTCCACTGGATGTTTCTGCATCTCTTTGAGCTATTCTAAACGTCTGTTTACTATCGCAGGTGTTAGTTTAGCCCTTTTACGAGGTCTGCGTGCTGGTAAACCTGCTTCACATAATCTTCTGCGAACTACTGAGGCTGATATTTCTGTACCGTACTGCTTTAGTTGATTACTGAGCTCAATGCTGGTTGCTCTTCTATTTTGTTTTGCCACCTCCACAAGTTTTCTTTGCATCCTTGGTGATAGCTTTCTTTTCCTCCCGCATTTTCCATCCCATTGTGAGGTCAACGTCTCACCGAATGTTAAAGCTTGATTAATTTGACTAACAGATTTTTGTGAAATACACAATTTCTTAGCTATTTCACGTTGTGAATAAAGATTTTCCTTCAAAAGACTCAGTTACAGCTACTTTCCAGCAGTTGTACCCATAACTTCACTTTTGAAACAATGTGAATGCTGAGGATAAGATACACGATGTTACCTGGCTTGAGATCAATTAATAATAAATACTGAGGATACATTAGCCATAAAACACAATAAAGGCAAATATGAACAATCTTCAGTTACTACATGCACCAAATGAAAGCAATATCACCAAACAGTTGGATAAACAGACATGAAGAAACTGGCTGCTCTTAATTCAGAGCTACCGCCATAATACTATAACTAAACGAAAAATCCCCCAACTCTTATTAAGAGAGAAATTTCGTTGAACATGCTTCATATTATAGCAAGGAAAAGAATTACGACAAATTGAAATAGGTTACGGTGGTAAATAACTATTATTTTGAATGTTAAACTGAAGCAAAGTAAAAAATCATGAATGAGTCTAATAATTTGCACACGTCTGTAGGTTTGATTCTCGCCTACGTACCCTTCCTGACTTGACAATCTTGAGCATCCGCTCACAGATGAGCAAATCACACAATAAAACACGGAGGTACAAAGCAAGCGGAGTAGTTGCCATTAATTAGTGCAGTATCGGATCTGTAGGCGTAATTGGCTTTTAGCGTCTACTCCAACCTGGAGCGATCTCTTTCTACGCGAGCTGATATTTGTCTAAAACATACTTCCTTGTAGCAGATATTTAATGTTTTGACATGGAGGGCGCCGGGGTAGCGCGGTGGTTTCGTTCGCGGCTCCCGTTCTAAGGGTCCCGAGTTCGATTCCCGGCTCTGGGGTTGGCGATTTTAAGTCGGCCCTATCCACGCCTTCACCTCTGTCTAGCACATGTGAAGTATCCCCTATGCCCAACGTGGTTCGGAGTCCACGGTAAAAACTGTAGGTCCTCTCACCTCACCGCCATCTTCACTATCACCCTATCATCGGAGGTAATGGACACCGCCCTCTGGGTGCCTCCACCTGAGAAATGGGTCCGGTCATCACTTGGTGGGGTGAGGTTACCCCGAAGGCCAAGGTTGCCATGTGGGGAGTGTTAGTAACTAACTAACTGTTGTGACATGCATAAGCAAACAATGCGTCTTATATTTAAAAAAATGTAATATGTACTTTCACAAATTTTCTCTACCCTTCTAAAAATTATTGTTATAAACAAGTACAAATAAATACTGCTTGTGAATCAAGATTCCTCCATCCTTGGCGAGAAAAATAAGGAATGAAAATACAGGTTCAGTAAAAGGTACGTTACCATGCCTGTAACTTTGTTGTTATTGTTTTATGAAGTTACATTTTTTAGAAAAGCTGAAAGATATCAACAGTGTTTCCCATTACGAGGACTGTTCAATAAAGATGATGATATTTTTTTTTTTTTTTTTTTTTTTGACAACGTACCTTTATTCATCCTCATAATTTTGATGGACCTTCTCAAATTAGTCTCCCCTGAATGCGATGTACTTGTCCCAGCGTTTCTGTCAGTCTTCAAAGACATGCTGGAAACCATTTTTGAGAGATCCTTCAGCATCGTCTCCGCAGCCTTCACCACTGCTTCTGATGTTGGATAATGCCTCCCACGAAGGCGTTTCTTCAAGTTAGGGAATAGAAAAAAGTCACATGGGGCTAAATGCGGACTATAGGGAGGGTGAGGGATGTACTTTACGCTGGTTTTTGTAAGATATTCACCAACAACATGCAATATGCAGCCGCGCATTATCGTAATGCAGCATCCAGCCTGCTTCACGGAAATGTGGTCTTTTGCACCTGATATGGACTTGCAATGTTTTCAGGACATCCCTGTAGTATTATCCAGTTACTGATGTGTGTGCAGGTACAACATACTGATAAACCATTCCATGAATATCAGAAAATGAGATGATCATAACTTTCCCAGCAGAAGCAACCACTTTTGCTTTTTTGGGGGTTGGTGATGAAGGAGATTTCCACACTGAGCTTTGCTGTTTGCTCTCAGGATCAAAATGATGTAGCCAAGTTTCATCAGTAGTGATTACGTTGAATGAAACTCCGGATCTTCCTCTAACATCAACTTTAACTGCATGCAGACCTACATGTGAATATCCTTTTGTTCGGGAATCAACAGTCTTGGAACCCATCGCGCACAAACACGTCTCATGTGTAATGTTTCTGTCACCAACGTGTGGGTGACACCCAATGAAATGTTCAGTATTTCAGAAAGTGATCTTAAGGTAATTCGTCGATCCTCTCTCACAATGGCAGCAGCAGTGTTGATGTTTTCTTCCGCAAGAGCAGTAACTGGAGCACCAGGGTGCACCTTCCTTTGAAATTGTCTCCCCTCTTTAAACATTTTAAATCACCTTCGAGCTGTGCTGTAGGGAAGAACAGACTCTCCATAGGCCTCCTGTAACATTGTATAGGCCTCAACTGAAGCTTTTTTGAGAAGAAAGGAGAATTTCAAAGTCGCATATTGTTCCTCGCGTGTTACCTCTTTTTCAGTGGTAGGCGATACTGAACATGTCTGAACTTGCCTGGTTCTCACAGGCGGGAACCAGGAATACCAACAATGAAACTACTACGGCGTGTTTGTTTGACATAAAGCTAACAGAATATAATAAGATTGAATTTTAGTGCGAAAAATTATGAGCCTAAAAAAATATGATTTTTCTTTATTGAACAGCCCTCGTGAATAAGGTATGCATTTAAATAGGGGCGAGTTTTCTTAATGTCAACTTTTTCTGGTTTCAGGTCTCGTAAGGTACCATGCACATTTAACCATGCACAACCATGAAATTAATCCTGAAGTAAAGTTATTAAAACAATTAAATTTTCCGATAGATTTAATAGTTTGGGAAAATATATTTATTTTAAAAAATAAAAATCGCCTGATTAATTTTGAAATACCAGTAGTTGATTCTGTTATAGGTTCGTTTCGTTTTCAGATTTTGGTAATACTGAAAAAGAAACAAAAGAAAAACATGGTAGGCGGAATGCTTGACAATGGAGTTTGTTTGTGGACTGATGATACAGGCAATCTGTTTGCTGAATCAATCTCCATTAGAAAGAAGTATTAACAGCAATTTCTTAAGATAAGTGAAGCCTTTGTAATCAATATTTATATTTGTGCAATAGCACATCATGTTTAAATATCTGAGTAACCTTTAACAAGATCGATTAAAATGAATTAGACGCAGTGATAAGACTCTCTAAGAATATTACACAAATAAAAATATTTGTTCATTAATGTCCACTTATCTTAAGAAGTTGATGCTAATAGTTCCTTCTTCCTTTTAAGTTCGATTTCAAATATACCTGTAAATAAAGAAGAATTTAATAAAGAATATAAACATATTATTAATACTGCTTTAATTAATGGTTTTAATAAAGATTTTATACAAAAGAAGATTGAAAACTTTAAATATAAAAAACTATTAAGATATTTCTACTCTTAAAAAAATTAAAGATGTTTATAAATTTAAGAACTTTACTTACTATTCTTCCGTTAATAAACATTTTCAAATTTTTGTTATAGAATTTGGTATAACTTTAGTTCTTCAAAATAAATATAGTATTAAAAATTTATTACAATTTTCTAAATAAGATAAAATTCGTAATAACAAAAAATCTGGTATTTATCAATTTAATTGATTAGATTGTGATCAGGTTTATATTGGAAAGAAGAAACGTAATTTGGAAACCAGAAAGAAAGAACATTTTCGTAACATTAAATATAAACAAATTGATTAATCGGCCATAGCAGATCATTTTTGTTTATTTAACCATGAAATAAATCCGAAAGTTAAATCATTAAAACAATTAAATGTTCCCATAGATTTAATAATGTGGGCAAAAATATTTATTTAAAAAAAATAGAAATCCTGTAATGAATGTTGACATACCGGCAATTGATTTTGTTTTTAGGTTTGTTTTGTCTTCAGATTTTGGTAATACGAAAAAACATGAAATCCTTGACGAGGAAGTGTGTCAAATGACGATGCGAACAAATGTTCGTGAAATCGAATTTAAAAAGAAAAAAGAAGTATGAACGTCAACTTCTTAAGATAAGCGGAGATTAATTAACAAATATTTTTATTTGTGTAATATTTACTACTCCACTGTAACTTTCTGTGTAATCTGTAAGAATAGTTTCTACCAGAATAGACAAAATCATCGAAGCTTTTGTTGTGCAGATGGGCAATAGAAAGGTGATTGAGGTAAATATGTGAATCGTCCCCTAACCTGCATTCTAACGTAGGTATACCATGACAATGTTGTGATGCAGTACGCCACTAGATGGCTCCATAGCCGTTATCACGCCAATACTGTCAGAGCAAGATAGATCCATGTACCACTGCAGCCTCGGAATTTAATATCGGACGATGAATGAAATGAGATTACAAATGAGCCTCTTTATCAGCATATTGAAGGTGAGAAGGTACTCCACAATGCTATTTCCATGATTTTTGGAATTCCTAAGAAATTATTATTGATATATAAATGAACATTTTCATGCATGTTCTTTAAGGGTAAAGTATGACTGAAATTTCATGAAAATCGTGAAAATAACGACTTTTTTATTTTAATTCTATAAAATAATTTAGACATTCCCGAATGTGAAAAATGCATAATTTGCCTCCGAACGCCATTTTTAAATGCTTATTTAAATGTCGGTGGCCTTTAAACTCTGTCAGAGTCACGCCCTCTTTTGCCTACATCCACATTCTTTGTCTGTTTTCCGTTCTTAAATTTTAAATTCAAGAAAAGAAAAATAAGGCTTTAGAAGCCAAAATAGTTCCTAAAATGTTGCCAATATATCAGAGGCTGGCTTCTACAACATTACTAGAGAGGTGCAAAACAGGAAAAACACAGAATGCCAATGAATCTTTGCATCATGTCATATGGAATAAGTGCCCAAAGGAAGTTTTCATATCAAAACAAAAATTGGATCTTGCTGTTATTTAAAGCATCAGTGAGTTTAACATGGGTAGTCTTAAGTCATTGGAGCTGCAGCGAAATATCAGAGGTGAACGTGTAGTAGACTCAGCAAGGAAAACTTCAGTGCAGCGAGATCAGACTCGTATCCTCCAAAGCAAGAAGCGAAGTTGTGCAGAAGAAAAGAAACATCTAAAGAAGAAAAAGGTGGAAAAAGCAGCAACAGAGGAGAGGAAAAAGAAATCTGAGGGTCCAACCTATCAGCCTGGTGGATTTTAATGTGAGTTATGCAATCAAATCTTTAATAGCTGTTTTCTCAATGTTCATATTTTCAGCATTTTTCTTCCTGTAAAATGCTCCTTGCGATGCAGTTTTTGTACTACATTCATGAAATTTCCTACACAGGTTCAGAATATCACGAGGAATGGAAATTGCCCTAGGTTTTATTGTGAAATGTATATAAGCATATATTTTTAATTTTCAAACACATAACTTACAGTTTTTTTAGACAAAAAAAGGATATTTGTAAATTAAAAAAAAAAATTGTGACCTAAACTAAAGGAGACACAAAAAAACCCAGAGCAATTTCAAAACGTATGTGTATTATGAACATAGTGTTAAAATATTAGACCAAAATTCAAAATATTTTGTCGCAAGGGACTTTTTTAGTGACGTAACAAAAAACATACAAAATTTTTCATAATTTCTAAACTGCTGGAGAAAAATGGTTTAAATTTAGGTTGTAACATGTGTACATTATACTACACCTATGGTGTAAATTTGAAAAAGCTAGCATTATTAGTTCAGAATTTGAAAATTTCAGTCATACATACCCTTAAGCCTTTATATTTAATAATACCTAATATTATTTGAAAATTTTTACTGATAATTTGTTATAATTTTTTAGTTTTTGTAAAAAAAAAAAGCACTGAAATTTCAGATATTTCTATTTTTTAAACAAATATAATGAATCTCAGAGAAAGATCCCTTCTTATTTTAATATTATGAGTCTCCTTAATACGCACAAAAAATGCATATGTTCTGGTTGATTAGTTTTTTTAAAAAAATGTGTAACGGAACCTGAAAAACTGTGAAACTGAGAAAAACAGCTTTAAAGTTTATATATTGATTACTGACTTCTCACATTAGTCTTGACCCTCTGTTTTCTCACTTGTTCTTTTCAAGTTGCTCTTCATTTGTCTTGCCTTCTTGGCCAGTTCTTCAACTGTTTTATCTGCTTTCAGGACTCGCAGCTCAATGACTACTATCATGATTAGCACATGTATTGTGTGAACTGGGCCTACTAACCTCAATATTATATGTGGTTTCATTGTCTATTGTATTTATATTTTCTACATTTACGTTTCTATGTTTAGTAAAACGATTGTCTATAAACTTTCTGTTTACAAAAGTTTTTGAACTACCCGTATCATATATTCACCAATAACTAGTACAAGATGTTATTCAGAACAAATAACTGTTCACATACACAGCCAAAGACAAAAGAAAAACTAGCGTCATTGGAGTTACAGTGGTACCAACAGAAAGCTTGGAAGATCCCTTACAAAACAAGGCTTAGTTCAGAAATATCTGTTCAGTATTATAGAAATTATGATCGATTTTTTGAAAGTTTACGAAATGGGGCGTGGCAAAAGCTTAACACCCACTAACATAATTAGTAAATTAGGTATAAAATATTGCTCCAATGAACTTTTTAACTACCTATTTGTAATCTAGAGAGATAACATAATAAAATTTACAAATAAAAAAAGTGAATTTTAACTCAAAGTGAAGTGCCTTCACATATTAACAGACATCATTCAAATGGCGTCTTGTTACATTCTTTGTATTCTAATAAAGTTACTAACCTTAATTCCCAGCTTGAATAGTTTACACAATAAAAAATGGGCATCATTGTGTCTTCAATTCTTGCTTATTAGACATTTTGGTGAAGATAACGACGGTTTTGCTGTATTTTTCAATCCATAATATACACCAGGCTGACTTACTTTTCGCGTAGCCTCTTCTTAATATTACTTTATTAAACTTCTTTTCACTTCTTTACGCAGCCGAAACACTCAACCTTTGTAACCACACTCTGCTATGATGTTGGAATGGTGGATATTTTAATAAACTAGGCCATTGGTAGTTTTATTTATCTTTATTTTAGATTTTAGGTTAGCAATACCACAGACGCACTATAAAAACGGAACAAGAATGCGATAAATAAAATTGAATAAAAGAAGAACGTATAAACTTTATACATAAGCTCAATAGGTGGCACTAGGTGTATCATTATGAAGATCAAGAATATAAAATTTACTACATAATACAACAGATAATATAGATCAAGTTTAGTTTCCATGCCTTGTCCACTCCTATAAAATCCAATCCAGCAATAACAGTATGTCTATGATCTCTTAACGTTAGAAGACTTAGCTTTTGTTGGAAAACCTCACCGTTTAGAGCATTTTTTCACGTCTAACACACTAATGCTCAATGTCACCCAAAAAAATTCATAAGACGTTCGCCATTCCTCTTCAAGCATTGCTGAAACAGCGAATATGCCTATCTCCTTTGAACACTGCACCAGCTATAAACAATTGCTTTAGATGAGGGCTTTTGAGAAAATTCAGGCCTAAGCTGGTCTTCAATTCAATTAAAATTTATTCAACCTTTAAAATGAAATCTGTGTATAGTACCTTGATATAGGACACGCCAGTAAATTTACACTTTATATTAGAAAGTTAAACATCAAATATACCTAACCTACATTCAGTTATAATATAATACAAATTGAATATAATTATAAATAAGAGAAATGAACAAGCTAAGTAAATTCATGTAATTATCTGGATTTGTTAAGTTGCAGATATTCCTTTACTGTGTAAAAGCAGTGCTCCTGCAAGAAAGCCCTTGTTCTAGTTTTAAACACGTTGTAGTTATCTATGCTTTTGATGTCATTAGGAAGGGAATTTTAAACTATTGTACAGGAATGCAGTACTCCATTCTTAAACATTGTAGTTCTGATTGAGGTAAAGTGTATATCTTTAATAAACCTCGTGTAGTGCATATGAACACTTCGGTTGTTTTGAAAGTTAAATCTGTTTCTTTTACAAATAAAGTCGTCATTAAGGTAGCTGTCTCATGTGTTTATGAGAACTCCTAAGTGGTTTACCGGGAAAAACAAGAGTCAGTTGGAGAATTTAATGTCATGTTGGCATGTTGGCCATAGTAGCTCAAATGGCTAGAGCGGCTGGACGGAGACCAGAAGATGCGTGGTTCAAATCCCGGCTGTGGCATTGAATTTTTCAGTCTGGCTCTACCCTTTCAAAAACGCAGAGTTTAAAAAAACTGATCCATGAGGAAGGAGAGGGTAATGTATTTAACATTATCGTAAAAAAACATATTTTAAACTCAAATGCTTCTCTTAATACAAATAAATAAAGTAGATACCATTATATTATAAAAATGCATTGCGACGCAAGCACTGTAATGGATATCATTAATGGTTGGCATGTATGCGCGAACGTATATTTGAAATTACTCAGAACTGAAACGTAAACATTTGACATGACGTGATAAAAGAAATATGTACTTTGAATAAGCCAAGGTGTTTGTTAAATTCGATGAGAGGAAACAATACACTTCTTGCTAGTCTGACAGAACGTGTCTGGTCACATTATATCTTTGTTTATGAATGGTTCCTCATCTCTATTTACTCTAGAGAGTTCAAAGCAGCATTATTCAGTTAATCTTCCATGAAAAAGTGTATCAGTTGGATCAATGAGATAAAATCCACCTTCACTCCTTACTACTGCTAGAACAACCCAATAGAGTTAATGTTGGCTCAAATTATGTTGCAAACGGAAATAATATTTTTAAGCTGACTGACGAACGACTTATTCACGAAGAAACTGACAAGAAACACAGGAAGACTGGGAAAACTGCGTGAGACATGAGATAAACTACAGGTAGACGACTTTTGTAAAGAAATAGCACGTGACGTGATTTTGGAACCTGTCATCATAAATTTGCAGTACGCAGACGATGAAGACAAAGACAATGACAAATTATCTCTTAACGTAAGTAACATTTACAACTATACCACTAGTATTTTCTTTGGATTAGAAAAATAAGTAATTCATAAACTATAATTTATTTTAAATTAAATATTTAAACCATTTACGTAATATACGAAAATCCATGTTGCAATTCTGATTTCAACAACTGCATTATTATGAAACTTTGGAAAATTCAGTTTGCGTTAGCGCCAAGAAGAAGAAGAAGAAGAAGAAGAAGAAGAAGAAGATGAAGAAGAAGAAGAAGAAGAAGAATAGAGAGAGAGAAAGAAATATAAAAAGAGTGGGGATAACGAGGTGGCAACGGTGAAGGCTGTAACGCATGTGATTCGCTGCAGGCGAGAACTCTTCCCATTTGAAACACATAATAGCCTAAGGTAGAGTGTGATCCACATAAACCTGAACCATTTCAATAGGTCATAGCATTTGAATCAATAGAAAAACACACGTACAACTTTGGGAGAATATAATAAACAATTGAGAGATTATATTACACCATTTACATCCCAGAGAAAATGTTGGAAGTGTCCTCCACCAGCATCTATACATGTTTGTACTCGTCTCACCATATTCTCTGAAGTTTTACGGAGAGTATCCTCGCCAATGTTACTTATTTCGGTTCGAATGGATTCTTTGACAAAATTAATTGTCCGTGGCCTATTCTTGTACACTTTATTTTTAGATACCCCCACAAGAAAATATCCGGTGAGGTTAGGTCAGGGTATCTGGGGACCAGAGACATTTTGAGATTATTCGATTATCAAAGAAACTGTTTACAAGTTCCATAGTGTCATTAGATGTATGGCACGTTGCTCCATCTTGCTGGAGATAACCTTCTCTCAATTCGATATCATCCAGCTGCTCCACAAATGTCTTGAAGAAGATACCCATATAAACTTCAGTGTCTACAATGAAATGAAATGTGTAGTATTTAACGCCCGCTTTTACTACATACGGCACCGCAGGCGACAGTGTCTCCAGTCGTACCATGTATAGATGCTGGTGGAGGACACTTCCAACATTTTCTCTGAAATGAAATAGTATAATGTAATCTCCCAATTGTGTATTATATTCGCCCAAAGTTGTACGTGTGTCCTGTTATTGGTTTAAAAGTTATGGCCTTTTGAAATTGTTCAGATTTATATGGGTTGCACTGTATATATCGCAAAAAATATCGCAGTACGGAGTGAACACAAACTAAATCGAAGGAATTACAGGGCAATTGGCTGCCAAAGCTTTAGAAAGTAGCTGGCAGAGAGACTAAAATCCTCATCTTTTAAAGATTTCCAGCATTTTTTAAAATATAAGCGTAAGCTTATCTGGTACGGAACCGTATAAAGCTTGCCATGGAATGTCAGTTGTGAAACATGAATGGAGAGAGTAGCACACTTGGATCACTCTACCATAAAGGGCGTGTGGATGCAGCCAGAATACACTTGCACAGTAGTGATTGTTGCTGTGTGGATTTATAGTCCCCGCGAGTATAGCGCTATCTGCCGGCATGCATTGAGCACCCACCCCAAGCCATGCCATCATAAAACATTACCACCACCCTGTGTAAGGGGAACGGGATCGACAGGGAAGGAAGGGTTACAACGGACACGGTGTCACGTCACATGCGCCTACCTCATTCTATCACATTTTATTTCGTTTTCTAGTCGCCCTGAATTCAGCCAACGGAGTTGAATAAATCAGGTCGCTTGGGACGACAGTCTTCGCATATTGCCAAACAGTTGACGGGCGAGCGGGCGAGAGGCTTGCAATGCAAGGTCGCCTCTCTGTCTGTGCATGCATTTTCTAGCCTCCACAAGCGAAAAAAGAAAAACGTACTACACTCACATGTACAAACAGCACTTTCATTCTTCGAGATAGACATTTGTACATATTTCTTTATAAGTACAATCGGAACGAAGAATATAATGGACTTCAGCGATAATAATCAAATATTTTAGGAGCTCATTACTACAAGATTTAATGGCCAGGAGAAAAAAGAAAGTATAACGACTTCTCAGGCAACAAAAGTATAGATATTCCAAGATTTGGATCTAGTAAGAAACATACCAAAAGCTATTTTAGTAAATTGATGGAAATTAATCATTTCTCCACACTAGCCGTATATAGGCTAAGATATTTGATGGATAGAGTCAACATAAAATATTCAATGCCATGGCCGGGATTTGAACCACGGATCTCCTGGTTTCCGTCCAGTCGCTCTTAGCATACGGTTAGTGTGGAGAAATGATTAATTTCCATCAATTAACTAAAATAATAAGAGTTAAATGATGACGCCTGGGACTTAAGTACTTACAATAGTAAGTTGCCACAAACGGTGTATCTCGGAAGCTAGAGCCCCTAGTGGTCTACCGGGGAAGTATACGAGTCAACTGGAGAATTTAATCTCAGGACGGCACGTTGGCCATGGTAGCGGCTGGACGGAAACCAGGAGATCCGTGGTTCTATCCCGACCATGGCATTGAATTTTTCATGTTGACTCTATCAATCATATACCAAAAACTGTAACTAGCGAAAGGTATAAATAAATAAATAAATAAATAAGTAAATAAATGAATAATTTTTTTTTTATTTGGTATAGTAAAAGTTCTTCTATCTCTTACGCAAAACTAATCAAGCATGAAGAAGAAAATATTTTATGGAACTAATTCTAAAATTCTATAACACTGGGAAAGTAAAAAACAAATCTTTAAATGGAATATAATTGTTCTTTCACACTAGCCGTGTGTAGGACGTGGTTCGAATCCCGCCTATGGCATTGAATTTTTAAGTCTGGCTCTACCCTTTAAATCTTTGAAAGTTTCCAGCCCTTTATGGGTTAATTCTTACTCATTTTGGGTTAAGAAAACCGATTAAGAAAATTAAAAAAACTTTTCTTAGCCCTAGTTTCTGTGATATACACTAGAACTAAATTAGCCACAAGCTAAGAATGAACATTGGTTAAGCCAATACCGTTATCGTACTGTCTTGACGTTGGCAGTTCCACGGCTAGCGGGCAACAGCAACCTAGCAAGCCTCGTACACATGCTGACATAAGTTCGCTTAATATTTGAGCATGTGTGAGAACATATACAATGATTATCGCATAATCTGAACCTTAAAACCTTAAACTGGAGAACAGTCCGCTTACGTAGCTATCGTTCATATACACACAAAACAAAATAATTCAAATTAAATACGTTCTACGAAAGAAAGTGTTTGTTATAGTGAAACAAAATAGTGACATTTCAACGATTTGTGAATATAGTTTCTATTTTAATGATGTCATATTTGTATACTGTCTGTAATGGACTTTAAACTAATTTTTGTTTCATTAAAATACTTAATAAATACGGAAGATGTGTATTCATAAAGCATTTTTACATCATGAATCTCATGTACTAATGTTGTGAATTGTGCAGCAACAATATAGCTTCTTTCATGCAGAAATTTGTGACTGTCATTTGTTCTCCTATATTTGAACACAAGAGATTTCAGAATATAATACATAGAAGATACAGAATCCGTATATTCTATTTTCCCCCTCATTAAATTGGTCATCTTTTGCCAACTGGATATTCACCCTTATCATATAAATCATGAATTGTTCTATTTAAAACACACTTTTGAAAATTGTCTAAGTTGGTAGCACGTTTTTTGCCGTTCGATGTTTCCCTGGAGATCTAAATATGAAAACTTCTCCTAATTTGGTAAACTGTTTGCCCTCTTTAACAATGTATGTCACAGAATGAGCATTCACCATTAATTTTCGTCTCCCAGATAAATTTGTACTTTCAAAAATGTCTCTAATTGACATATTTTTTAAAAGAAAATACACTTTAATAAGAATATTACCAGCCTGCTTGTGAAAACTCTTATGAGTTGTTTCGCAGTTACTAGACGCACCAGTACTAGACTTGCTAAGCGATATATTTACTAACTTTGAAAAGCACGTGTACACTCTTAAAAGATCAACCCTTTACGGAATGTAAGGTACAAAGTACAACTACAGCATAGCACGTGTATACTCTTAAAATATCACCACTTTACTGAATACAAGGTACAAAATACAACTGCAACATAGCACGCGTGTGTACTTTTCTTCACTGACAGTTAATGATTCTTTTGTTTCTGGTCAGGCGTCTTATCTTTCCAAATCTCCGAAACCAGATGTGCTACAAACATGGGGTTTGAACAGTAATCCTCAGAAAAATGGCTCTGTAACATGGGGAAAAGAAAATAATTCTGTAATTAGTATCTTTAGGGTGCGCAAAGAAATTAGCCGTATGGTTCGGCAAAGCGAGCCAGTTTGCGTGCTTATCTGTACAACGTTACATGCACCGCATTGGCTAGTAGCGATAGATCAGCCACGTCTAGCCCCACCTTATCTTCATTCCTATTTTGTAGCTCCCTTAGGTGAAAGTATTTCATATTGGCAGATTAAGAAAAAGAGACATATTTCAATTACATATGCTGACAATACTGAATATTTATTTGAATTTTTAAAGTGACACTTACTTTTAAGACTTCATAATTTCTGAAAGAATGACAACAAACCAAGACAGTCACAGCCTCGCACCAGCCGGTCTGAAGACATGATCCAGCGAGTGGAGAACGTTGTTTTGGAGGATCCCCGATTGAGAATTTTGATATCTTCATGCAGGACTGTGTGCACAGATCCCACGGAAATGCCAATTTTGAAGGCGATTGCCGCAACTGTCTTGATTTGTTGTCACACTATGTTCTGCTTTCATTCAATTGTCGCACTCAGGAACGTACATTAGACACATCCATGGTACCATCATCACATGCCTCACTTAACTGTCTTGGTTTGTTGTCACACGATGTTCTGTCTTCATTGAACTGTCGCACCCAGGAACGGAATAAGACATATCCATGGTACCATCACCACATGCCTCACTCTACTGTCTTGGTTTGTTGTCACACGATGTTCTGTCTTCATTGAACTGTCGCACTCAGGAACGTACATTAGACACATCCGTGCTACCATTACAACATGCCTCACTCTACTGTCTTGGTTTGTTGTCACACGATGTTCTGTCTTCATTGAACTGTCGCACTCAGGAACGTACATTAGACACATCCGTGCTACCATTACAACATGCCTCACTCTACTGTCTTGGTTTGTTGTCACACGATGTTCTGTCTTCATTGAACTGTCGCACTCAGGAACGTACATTAGACACATCCATGCTACCATTACAACATGCCTCACTCAACTGTCTTGGTTTGTTTTCACACGATGTTCTGTCTTCATTTAACTGTCGCACCCAGGAACGACATTAGATACATCCATGGTACCATCAGCACATGCCTCGCTCAACTGTCTTGGTTTGTTGTTACACGATGTTCTGTCTTCATTGAACTGTCGCACCCAGGAACGTACATTAGACACATCCATGGAACCATCACCACATGCCTTACTCGACTGTCTTGGTTTGTTATCACACGATGTTCTGTCTTCATTAAACTGTCACACCCAGGAGCGTACATTAGATAGATCCATGGTACCATCACCACATGCCTCACTTAGCTCTTTTGGTTTGTTGTCACACGATGTTCTGTCTTCATTGAACTGTCACACCCAGGAACGTACATTAGACACATCCATGGTACCAGCGCTCTCCAGGATCGATGTTGTACTCACCTAGACCGCGGATGAGGGAGTTGAAGTTGTTGGAGAGGTTTTGATTGAAGGAACGTGAAAGGGTATGTTTGTTATTGTGGGAATAAGTAGGTCTCGTCGGATAACTGCATTGGGAATGTACCAAGGGAAGTCTGTGGCAATGTGGAGGAATTACGATTGCAGAATTTCAAGGCGGTGTAGGTGAGACTTGGCTGCTACTCCCCATATTTCACTGGCGTATGTGATGGCTGGTCATAGTACTTGCTTATACAGGAGCAGTTTTGTAGGCAGAGACATCACCGATCGTCGGTTATAGAGAGGATAGAGCATAGCCATTCTTTTGTTAACTTTATTACTGTCCGGCCGCTCTATCTCCGGCTCTGATATTTAGTGGCTGCAGGAGGTGGAGGGAAAGGTGTAGTGTTTAACGCCCGCTTTTACTACATACGGCACCGCAGGCGATGACACTGATGATACATGAGATGAAGATGGAGAACCGGTGGAATGAGATGGCGGGGGAAACCGGAGATCCCGGAGAAAACCCGCCCCAGCGCCGTGTTGTCCACCACAAATCTCACTTTGCGGTCACCTGGTATCGAACCCAGGCCACCTTGGTGAGAGGAGGTGGAGGGGGAAGGTTAATAGTACCAACATATAATAATGAGTAATTGAAAACATATCTTCAGAATTATCTTTATAATGAGAGTATAGGACTATATTAGCTTCAAAACATTGAAATACAACTTGTAATTTCATTATCATGCAAGATATTCTTTACAACATCACTCTATTCAAATATTTCGTTCACACCTTTCACGCACACCAACTGCATCTGTTGGTAGTACTGGGAGTCTGTACATCCGGTGTCGTGGTCAGGAAGTTAAAACTGTCTGCTAGCGCCAATCAGCGTTGTCGCAAATCCAGCGCCCTGTTGCCGCTGCAATTTTGTGTGGACCACGTGGCTTAGAGTTGCTTTTGGATCCCGCGATGGTAGTTTGTTTAATTTGTTGTGTGTGCGTGAATTCCGATTTGTAGCGTCTGTAAGTCTTATTATTATCGCTATTATAGTAATATGGCTACTGGTTCGTCTGAATTCAAGAAAAAAATCGGCTCTTATAAGAGCCAAAGCTGTGAATTTATATTCAGTGCTACGTGAGTACTTCGAGAAGGAGCGGGACAATGGTGGACCTCTACTACCTGTTACCAAGGTGCTGGACAGAGTTTGTGACGACTTGAAAGTGGGAATAATGTGACCAAGGAGAAGTGTCAGCTGATTTAAGTTCGCCGTCTGCAGTTCTGCGTACACCGGGAAAGCAAAGGCAACGAGGCAGCCTTAAAGCTTCACTTGATGCTTTTCAAAAGGATGATATAAGGCGACATGTATGTCAATATTATATGACAAAGGAATTTCCCACTCGTGCGAAGTTGCTGTGTTCTTTAAAGGAAGCTGGCTTATTCGATGGCGGAAAAACCAGCCTAAGTAAAGCACTGAAAGAACTAGGTTTTCAGTTTAAAACTTTTTCTGGGAGGAAAGCTGTAATGGAAAGAAGTGACATAGTTGCATGGAGAGGCAGATTTTTGCGGGAAATTCTAAAAAGCAATCCCGAAAATGTGGTATGGCTTGATGAAACGTGGGTTAATGGAGCACACACTAAGACAAAGGCATGGACAGATGACACTATTGCAGGGACAATGAAAGTGCCAGTTGGAAAAGGAAGCAGACTGATTTTGCTCCATGGTGGTGGTGTACGTGGTTTTATTCCAGGAGCAATGCTCTTATTCAGATCAAAGAGCACCCGTGATTATCACGAAGAAATGAATGGAAATACATTCAAGAATTGGTTCCAAGAATCTCTTCTGCCAAAGATCAGTGCCAATTTTGTTATTGTTATGGACAATGCGCCTTACCATTCAGTTCAATTAAACAAAGCACCTGAAAATGTGCGACAGGAAAAGTGTCATTTTGCAGTGGTTTGAGAACAACAATACCTGGAGCGTCCGCAGAAATGACGAAAGCAGAACTGCTGCAAATTGTAAAACTTTACAAGCCACGTTTCTGCACTCATGAAATAGACAGTATTGCTGCTGCTCACGGTCACATTGTAATCAGGCTCCCTCCCTATCATTGTCATTTCAATGCCATTGAACTGATTTGGGCACAAGTGAAAGGTTATGTTGCAGAACAGAACACAACATTCCGCATATCTGATGTTGAACTATTAGTGCAAAATGCTGTTAAACAAGTGACCCAGGATACCTGGAAAATTGCCGTGGATCATACTTGGAAACTTTAAAGACAAGCCAAGGAAGACGACGGCATAGTGGAAACACGTGTGGAGGAGCTGATAATTTCATTCAGTGAAGATGACGTCAGCAGCGACTCCAGTGATGAAGCCGCGATGAGTGAAGATGATGAAGATATGGATATTTACGAGGATTGCGGCGTCTTCCCACTGGACTGAATGTAAGTTGTTTAATAGCCAATTTCAGTAAACGTAGCTTTTTGTTATTTCTTCTCCAGTAAATGGTATGGTATATTGTCTCCATATAAAACTATTTTGTGATCATGTATATACACATTGTCCACGTACATTTACGAAGTTACGATCTGCAAATGCGTGAAATGTTTAAAATACACATGCTCCTCTGCTTGAAATTCCCGCTAAAGAACTGGCGACAGCGCGCTTCCCCCTCTCGAGAACTGTCAGACCCGGAGATAGAGCGACCAGACTGTAGCCACATATGTAACGTGGTCTCTCCACAACAATTTGATGTCAAGTAGAACACCAAGATAACGTAAGTTTTCCAATGGACGTCCTCACCAGCTAGACGAATTGTTGGAAGATCCGCTGTTCGTCTTCGAGAGAAGGTGATGGCCTGGCTCTTCTGTGGGTGGACGTGTAGGCGCCAACGTTTGAACCAGGTGGTGAGAAGGTCAGCATATTGTTGAATCCTGCGAGTACACAAGTTGACTTCTAATGATGTGAAGGTGACAGATGTATCGTCAGCCAATAGATACAGCGAGCAACGTGGCAGGGATGTTATCATTTCATTGCAGGCTGGCAGGCTGTTTGGAAGCCCGAAGGGTGGTTATATCGTGTACCTGCTCTGGGAAGAGCTTTACCACGTAGTGGCGGGATGTGGATGTTGTAGTATGACGGGTGAAAATTAAGTGGGTGTAGAGATGGGAGGTAGCTTGTTGCTCCACGAGGAATGGTGAAGCGGATGCTACAGTCAGCGTGCACCGCTGGTGCATTAGTTAATAAACATCGAAGAAGATAAGTAGAATTTTGAGCTTTCCAAATTAAATTAGTGATAGCTGTAATTTAGTTTAAGCAGGAATGGGGATCAGGTGGTTACCGGTAATGACTGCAAGACATGCGGGGTAACCCATATCACTTCATGTGACGCTCACGAGGTACATAGTCCCCAAGGGATATCACTAGGGCGCTCTGATGGTGAGACAAACCCTCGAAAAATTTGGTAGCCCGGGGCCTAATTTCATCCTCCACATAGCGGAGGGATGAAGCCTCGTGAAGAAGTCTCACGGGGAACCTTGTGCATACAGAATAAATAATCCGAAGACGTTTATTCTGTGCACGTTGGAGCAGAACTAGGTTTGAGCCTGCGGCCATACCCCAGACTTCGCACGCATAGAGCATGACAGGGGGACCAGAGCCATAAAGAGGCGCAACTTTAGGGAAACAGACATCGCAGACCTAAGCACAGGGTATAGAGGTGCCACGGCACCACGCGACCGATGCCCTTGCTCCCGGATGTGTTCCCGAAAAGTTAGGCCCTTGTCCAGCTTGACTCCCAAGTATTTTATTGAATTCTCCCACCTGATCCCCTGCCCAAAGTAGGTGAATGAGGGGAAATTGGCGGGAAAGCGGCGGTTGGTGAACAGTATCGCTTGACTTTTCTCCGTGTTAATAGACAATCGGAAAAGCGTGCACCAATCCTGGAGGGGGTTTAGGTATCGTTGAATGGGGTTGAAGGTTCTGCGTGGGTGTCTGTGGAATATAACAGCACGTCATTAGCATATTGCGCTATGTTGACGTGCTGTTCAGTGGGAAGGTCAGCCATGTGGACGCTATAGAGCGTCGGGGATAACACAGAACCTTCGGGGACTCCGCCGCGGTAAGACCTTCGTGTACGTGTTTTTCCCGCCATTGTTATGTGAAGAATCTATGTTTTAGGAAAGAATGTAGAAGATGTATGATGTGAGTGGGTAGCTCCAGTTGGATAAATTTGTATACAAGACCCGCATGCCAGGTCGTAGGGAAGGCCTTTTCCACGTCCAGAGAAACCGCTGAGGTGAATGCCTTGTCCTGGAAACCCAGGGCTGCAGCCTCCACCACGCGCAGCAACATGGTAGGGTGTCGTCGCCATTTTAAGTAAGAAAAACAGTCCTATCATCGCTGCGACTAGAGTGCTATGTACAACAGTGTTGCCAACTCTGTCACGCATTCACAAAGAGTCCATGTGTATTTAAAATAAACAGAAGTTATAAATATTAAAAGCAGAAGCATTATTAACATTGAAGTATTCTTCATATTTAAGTTTTATTTATGAGTCACTATGTTTACACTCAAACCTCACTTACTTGTTGTTGTATAATTGAAACGTTTTCAAGATCATTCGATCTCATCCTCAGCTGTTTGGTGACTAAATGAACCTTCCCCTTCTTCCACTACTACGGAGATCCGATCACTCTGCCATCTGGTGTTAGGGACACTAAGTTTTAATACTTCATTTAATGCCGGGATTTCAAAAATTATAACTTTATCACGGTTTTTGTTTATGAATATTTTTTCCCAAATATCCAATTCTATGGGTGTACTTAAAGATTTTAACAGTTTAAGGTTGTGGTTTTCTGTCCAAAAATGGTGCGAAACTGCAGTTTTTTCTGTTTGTTTCAACTTAATGTTCCTCTGGTGTTCTTTTTACCTGGTTAACAAGTTTCTCTTAGTTTTTCCTATGTAGCTTTTTTCACAAGTTTCACAATTAATCTGATAAATTCCTGATTTCAAATTGTTGAGGACTGAATTTTTCAGTGGTTTATTTAGCAGGTTCCTCAGACTGAATTTGTTTTGGGGTGCTAGTTTTAAGTTTAGTCTTTTGAAGATTCGTTCAAATTTTCTAAAAGCCCATGGATGGTAGGTGAATTTTCTATATTGCCAATTTGTGTTTTTAAGTGGTGTGAGAGTGGTATTTTTTGATATTATCTTCAGTTTTTCTTTTCTCTTCATCATGTTCCTTATAATGACTGGGTTGAATCCATTTAATATCGCTGTCTTTTATGTGTTGTTGTTCTTTCAAAAATTCATCCTTACTCAGTGGGATGTTGTATAGCCGGTGAATTAGACTCCTAAAGGCAGCTAGTTGATGTGAAACTGGGTTGTATTCATTTTTCTTTATGTAATTATCTATGTGTTTGGGCTTCCTGTATATTCCAAAATCTACACCATGACGATTTCTAGTTATCTTGAGGTCCAAAAAGGGTAGGGTGTTGTCTCTTTCTACTTCCATAGTAAATTGGATGTGATTATCTTGCAGGTTTAGTAATTTTAGAGAATCTTCTCTAAGTTTTTCCGGAATGATAGCAAAAACATCATCAATATATCTATGCCAAAATTTATAAATCTGTGGGAAGGCCTTTACTATGTGTGTTTCAAAATAGCTCATGTATAGGTCTGCTAAAATAGGCGAAAGTGGGCTCCCTATATCTAATCCTTTTGATTGTCTGTAGAATTTTTGGTTAAACATGAAGTAATTATTCCTTATTGTGACTTTGTGGGTTCTTGAAATGATAAAACGAAGTTATAAAACACAAAAACTACACTTTATTCTCCTAGCAAATACATTCGTCCATCACAATTTGCTAGCTAACTTCAAACTGTTTATTCTCTCTAACAACTACTCTCATCTGTCTCTCACTTCCGGTAACGATCGGCCATCATTTTTCATCGGCTTCGCGAGCCTACCACCAGGGTGACACTGCTCCCTCCTCAAGGCTGGTCGTCCCGAACAGCGCCTTCGTAGCGGGCCAGGCGATCCAGGTGTACCACCAACATCTTTCCTCGCGATGTTCCGAGGTGAAGTCGTACTCCTGCTGCCTCTGAAGCCCACGCTTTGTTTGGCCTTCCGGTCGCGCCGTCACTATCACTTCGCTCCTCGCGGGGACAACCACGTCTTCGCTCAAGACGACCCTGCCAATTCCAAGGCGCTCTTCTGGTTGACGGAGTATAACCACTTCTCCTGACGGCGCGGATTGTCACTCGAGGGGATGGTGGAAATGGCGCCGACGTGCCCCTCTCCACGACGGGCCTTACTCGTTTTCCGGCTGCTCTTCCTGGTGTGGGCAGTCTCTCCGCAGGTGTCCGGGCTGTCCACACCCCCAACACAGGCCACTAGGTGTTCGCCGGCGTCCCTCAGCTGGTCTTCTGTCTCCGGCGTAGCGGACACTCCTCGTTCTCGACGTCGGGATAGATGCTACCTTGGCCGCCTCCATCCTTAACGCCGCTGTCAGCGCCTCGTGGATGTTTTTATAATCGCCGAGCATTAGGCGCTGACGAATCTCCGTGTCCCGTACCCCGTCAACAAAATTGTAGGCCGCTTCCCGGGATACGAACTGCAGTGGCAGGTCAACCAAGGTCTTGCTAGCCAGCTGCTCGATCGCTATGGCGAACTCCTGCAGCGTCTCCCCCGGCTGCTGCGACCTTGCCTTTAGCTGGCTGCGGTATGCTGCGGCTAAGCAGTGGTTCCCGAAGCGATTCTCCAGGGCCTCCCAGATGTCCTTGGGCGCCGCCGTCGTCTGCACCGCGTTTAGGATTTCCGCGGCCCGTCCCTGGAGGCTGGCTATTAACTGTGTGGCCTCCTCCTCCAGTGACCATCTGTTGTGCTTGGCCACTGTGTCGAACTGGCGGCGGAAGACCTCGAATGTTGACGCGCCGTCATATTTCGGAGGTTTGACGCGCGCCGATGTTGTGTCGCGTCCCGGTGCGTCAGCCTTCAAATCCTTCAGTCTCCTGCCGACGACGTCCTCCACCATGGCGTTCAGGGACTTGACGCTATTGTCGGCCTTTTCCTCTAGGTCATTGAAGCGGTTCGCCAGGTCCTGGACGCGCTCGTCCACTTGGCCCATCCGCTTGCCCAGCTCCGTCACGTCATCTCTCACGCCGGCCAACTGTTCCTCAAATTTGGCGGCGAGGACCTCGTTCGCCTCCTTCATTTCCGTGGCCAGACTGTCGTTCGCTGCCTTCATTTCTGTGGTCAATTCGGTCTTTATTTCTTTCAACTCTGCGGCCAGGTTGTTATTTGCCGCTTCTCTTTTTGTTGTTAACTCGTTCATCTTCGCGGCCAAGTTGTTATTTGCCGCTTCCGACTTCGCTGTTAATTCGTTCATCTTCTGCAAAAGCATTTCCAATGCCGATTCCATGGCCATAATGTTCCGTGATGTTGTTATCCCACTTCTGACACCAGTTGTGACTTTTTGGGTTCGTGAAATGATAAAACGAGGTTATAAAACACAAAAACTACACTTTATTCTCCTAGCAAATACATTCGTCCATCACAATTTGCTAGCTAACCTCAAACTGTTTATTTTCTCTCTAACAACTACTCTCATCTGTCTCTCACTTCCGGTAACGATCGGCCATCATTTTTCATCGGCTTCGCGAGCCTACCACCAGGGTGACACTATGCATAAATTTGTAAGATTGATAATGTCATCTATTTCTCTGGGGTCCATTGTAGTCTAGGTTAGCCATTTTTTGAGGAATGTAGGTATTTTTTCTACTGGAATCCTTGTAAAGAGTGCCTTAACGTCAAAAGAAATTAGTATGTGATTTCCGGGATGTTGTACTCCTGTAGGTGATTTATCAGTTCTAAGGAGTTTTTTATTCCCAAACTTTGAAATTTGTCATATGATGTTAATTTCCTTACTAACCACTTTGGCATGTGGTATGTAGGTGAATTGATGCCATTGATGATGGGTCTCATGCTGTTGTCTTGTTTGTAGATTTTTGGCAGACAGCACAACCTTGGTAGTGTGGGGTTGGAAGATTTTAAGTTGTATTTTTCAGATGTACTTAATGTTTTTGTAATTGATAAAGCTTTATTAACAGAAGCTGAGGATGAGATCGAATGATCTTGAAAACGTTTCAATTATACAACAACAAGTAAGTAAAGTTTGAGTGTAAACATAGTGACTCATAAATCAAACTTAAATATAAAAAGAAGTTCGTATACGGCCCTAGTCCTGCGAAAAAATTATGTCTTATAAGTTGGAAGCACTTCGTAAGTATGTAGTGGAAAAATAGCATTTTCTTAGTAAAGGTATCGATGGATGGATGGATTTTGTTGAAAATCTTGCCCTCACATTCTTGAAATAAATTGGCGTTATATAGGAATGTTGGTACACCTTTATAGTGATTATCATTGTGTAGATCGATCGATAAATGTGATGTATTTGGTGTTGAATTAATTGTGAGTACCTGAACAATGGCTGCTCTGGGCTCGAATTATCTTCTGGCAGAAGTCTTACTTGCAGACACCCAAAAGCCATAAACCTGTCCCCAGCAAGGGTCATAAACAGCTCTCCAGAGTACGAGGGGAATAGAAGATCGCCACATTTGAGCCCAGGCTCTGAATCACGTTTCCTATCACACTTAATAACAGTATTACGTCCTCTAGGTTAACCAAACTGACCCTCACAATTAAAATTTGATAACGATTGTAAGAAAAACCAGAAATATACGCCTGCATACCACTCGATATCCTCTGTGACTTCTAATTGATCTAAGTTCTAATTACAGTCCTGCAAAGTATAACTGCGATCTAAAAGGTGTTTTTAAATAATTTCAGTTTACTAAATTGAATGATGCTCCATCACGTTAGATTATCTCACAAATCAGTAGTGATTTTATATAGAGTAACAAGGGGTAAGGTCCTGGATGGGCAAAAGAACAAAAGCTGCAAATCGTTTCTTGTGACGTCAGCTCCGCCAGCTCTCTCCGCCAAATATACCTTCGAACTAAAAGCAAGTTAGCGTGTGACGTCAGCTCCACCAGCTCTCCCTGCCAAATATGCTTCTGAACTAAAGGCAAGTTAGCGTGTGAGTCAGCTGCGCCAGCTCTCACCGCCAAATATAATGACGAACTAAAGGCAGGTTAGCGTGTGACGTCAGCTTCGCCATTCTCCCCGCCAAATATGCTCCCGAACTAAAGGCAGGTTAGCGTCTGACGTCAGCTCCGCCTGCTCTCACCGTCAAATATGCTCCCGAACTAAATGCAGGTTAGCGTGTGACGTCAGTTCCGCCAGCTCTCACCGCCAAATATGCTCCCGAACTAAAGGCAGGTTAGCGTGTGACGTCAGCTCCACCAACTCTCACCGCCAAATATGCTCCCGAACTACAGGCAGGTTAGCGTGTGACGTCAACTCCGCCAGCTCTCACCGCCAAATATGCTCCCGGACTAAAGGCAGGTTAGCGTGTGACGTCAGGTCCGCCAGCTCTCACCGCCAAATATGCTCCCAAACTAAAGGCAGGTTAGCGTGTGACGTAGCTCCGCTAGTTCTCACCGCCAAATATGCTCCCGAACTAAAGGTAAGTTAACGTGTGACGTCAGCTCCGCCAGCTCTCACCGCCAAATATGCTCACGAACTAAAGGCAAGTTAGCGTGTGAAGTCAGCTGCTCCAGCACTTACCGCCAAATATGCTCCCGAACTAAAGGCAGGTTAGCGTGTGACGTCAGCCCCGCTAGCTCTCACCGCCAAATCTGCTCCCGAACTAAAAGCAAGTTAGCGTGTGACGTCAGCTCCGCCAGCTCTCTCCGCCAAATATGCTCCCGAACTAAAGCAGGTTAGCGTGTGACGTCAGCTCCACCAGCTCTCCCCGCAAAATATGCTCCCGAACTAAAGGCAGGTTAGCGTGTGACGTCACCGCGCTGATTACTGCTGTCAAAGGGGAAGGAATAGTTTGATGTGTGCGAGTAGAAAAGATAGGAACCCCAGCACTCGTGGCATCTCCGACGTTACTAGAGAAACCTCGGGCCGAACTGCCGAGCCCCTCCGTGATTGGTAGTTGTTCGGATTGGGTTGGACTCGAGGGGGCAGTGGTTCCCCATAGCCGTGGACTACATAATCTGAAAGGTTTGATTTTCTTTTTTTTTTTTTTTTTTTTTTTTTTTTTTTTTTGAGTGTGGGTTTTTTTTCCTTTTTCTTTCATAGTTTCTACAGAGACGAAAGTGTTCAAGTGATTTTTTTAAAGACTAAAGTACGAGGGCTGTTCAATAAAGAATGATTACAATGTTTTTTTGACAACGTGCCTTTAGCCATTCTCATAATTTTGATGGTCCTTCTCAAAATAGTCTTCCCTGAATGCGATGCACTTGTCCCAGCGTTTCTGCCAGTCTTCAAAGACATGCTGAAAACCATTTTTGGGAGATACTTCAAAAGCGCATCCGCAGCCTTCACCACTGCCTCTGATGATGGATAATGCCTCCCACGAAGGCGTTTCTTCAAGTTAGGGAATCGAAAAACGTCACATTGGACTAAATCCGGACTATAGGGAGGGTGAGGGATGCACTTCACGTAGATTTTTGTAAGATATTCAGCAACAACATTGGCAATGTGCAGCCGCGCATAATCGTGGTGCGGCATCCAGCCTGCTTCTTGGAAATATGGTCTTTTGCGCCTGATATGGACTTGCAATGTTTTCAGGACATCCCTGTAGTATTGTCCAGTTACTGATGTGTGTGCAGGTACAACATGCTGATAAACCATTCCATGAATATCAAAGAATGAGATGACCATAACTTTCCCAGCAGAAGCAACTACTTTTGCTTCTTTGGGGGTTGGTGATGAAGGAGATTTCCACACTGAGCTTTGCTGTTTGCTCTCAGGATCAAAATGACGTAGCCAAGTGTCATCAGCAGTGATTACATTTGAAAGAAACTCCGGATCTTCTTCTAACATCAACTTTAACTGCGTGTTGCCTCCATTGCAGCGGTAGGCGATACTGAACATGTCTGGACTTGCCTGGTTATCACAGGCGGGAACCAAGAATACCAACAATGAAACTACTACGGCGTGTTTGTTCTACATTAGGCTAACGGAATATAATAAGATTGAATTTTAGTGCGAAAAATTATGACCCTAAAAAATTATGATCATTCTTTATTGAACAACCCTCGTACTATATCTAATAACTTTTAAAAAACCTGTTTATTTATTTACGCCATAAAAGAGAATGCGGTTTCCCAAAGGGGTTCCACGTGCTTGTGACGTTTTCCGGTTTGTTTAGTCAATCAAGTGAGAGAGGAGAATGCTGCAGCCTGGCGCCGCGTCACGGCACGTCAAGTCACGTCACGTCAAGTCGGTCCAGCACGCCACTCGTCAGGCACGATGGGGAGTCCAATTATACAGGCCCAGTTCTCTTCCGCACTGACGCTCTGACACATTATTGCACGTTCATATGTTTTTCCTAATTCTGTAGGTGGCGCTACAACCCTCGCACGCGTGCATATGTTTACCTCAACGTAAAATCAAGTAATACTGTAGTAAATAAATACTTTCTTAAGAATTGTGAAACCATCTCCAATCTCGTTCTCTGCTAGGTGATCCAGTGAAGAACTAGGGATCTTTATGCGTTAGTGGGTATGAGGGTAACAACGCTAGATTAGCTAGGTTGTCTGTTGAGGCTGAATTTATCAATCGAAATGTAAGTACTGAATCATGTCTGGTGAATTTAACATATCCAGCTTTTACATTTTAAACATAACGGTTTCTATAATGTAAATGCAAAACTTATATTGTTGACAAAAGTAAAATGAAGCTGCCGCTGTCAATTGTCACATATCTATAACCTGTCTCAACAACGAATGCAGACGGTCAACACTGAAACTTGCATAAAAACAGATATTATTTCGGTTAACTAATCCTGGGCATCTCCGTATCAAAACTTCATGAACTCGTTCCAGTTTTTGAGAATAAAGAGCCTGATAAATAGCCCGCCCTTTGGCAACAAACTCCCAGTAAATCACACCTTCAAAATTATACCATAGAGTCAACATTACTTTGGGAACAAACTGATTTTGGCAGCTTGGTGCGAATCTAGCGTCAGGGTTTCATTTTTCATTACAAGTGACAATTATCCTGACAGACCCACTAAGAGAACACAGGATTCTGGAATGCGGTTGATAGATCCTTTAGGAGTGCAAACACCCAAATTTCAAAGCCATAGTAGAAAATATGTTATTATCCCCGAAACTTTTAGGATGCACAATGAGCCTTCAACCCTATTTTCTTCCTACTTCTTCTCCGACAATCTAGGTGGGTTAAAGTTGGAGGCCTTCTCTTATCCTAAAAGATTAATGTCTGCTAACTCTAAGCTCTATGTATCCTGTACTCATTTGAACATCATTTCATTCATTGTCCGATACGACTTAACTTTGGAACTTTTCTTTTATCCTGAAAGATGAATGTCTGGTAACTCTAAGCTCTATGCATCCTGTTCTTTTTTGAACATCACTTCATTCATCGTTCGATATGACTTAACTTTGGAGGCTTTCTCTTATCCTGAAAGATGAATGTCCGGTAACTCTAAGCTCTATGTACCCTGTACTTATCTGAACATCATTTCATTCACCGTCCAATATGACTTAAGGTTGGAGGTTTTCTCTTATCCTGAAAGATGAATGTCCAGTAACTCTAAGCTCTATGTACCCTGTACTTATCTGAACATCATTTCATTCACCGTCCAATATGACTTAACGTTGGAGGTTTTCTCTTATCCTGAAAGATGAATGTCTGATAACTCTAAGCTCTATGTACCCTGTACTCATTTGAACATCATTTCATTCATCGTCACATATGACTTAACGTTGGAGGTTTTCTCTCATCTGGAAAGATGAGTGTCTGGTAACTCTAAGCTCTATGTACCCTGTACTTATCTGAACATCATTTCATTCACCGTCCAATATGACTTAACGTTGGAGGTTTTCTCTTATCCTGAAAGATGAATGTCCAGTAACTCTAAGCTCTATGTACCCTGTACTTATCTGAACATCATTTCATTCACCGTCCAATATGACTTAACGTTGGAGGTTTTCTCTTATCCTGAAAGATGAATGTCTGATAACTCTAAGCTCTATGTACCCTGTACTCATTTGAACATCATTTCATTCATCGTCACATATGACTTAACGTTGGAGGTTTTCTCTCATCTGGAAAGATGAGTGTCTGGTAACTCTAAGCTCTATGTACCCTGTACTTATCTGAACATCATTTCATTCATCGTCCGATATGACTTAACGTTGGAGGTTTTCTCTTATCCTGAAAGATGAATGTCTGGTAACTCTAAGCTCTATGTACCCTGTAGTTATTTGAACATCATTTCATTCATCATCCGATATGACTTAACGTTGGAGGTTTTCTCTTATCCTGAAAGATGAATGTCTGATAACTCTCAGCTCTATGTACCCTGTACTTATTTGAACATCATTTCATTCATCGTCCGATATGACTTAACGTTGGAAGTTTTCTCTTATCCTGAAAGATGAATGTCTGATAGCTCTCAGCTCTATGTACCCTGTACTCATTTGAACATCATTTCATTCATCGTCCGATATGACTTAACGTTGGAGGTTTTCTCTTATCCTGAAAGATGAATGTCTGATAACTGAGCTCTATGTACCCTGTACTCATTTGAACATCATTTCATTCATCGTCCGATATGACTTAACGTTGGAGGTTTTCTCTTATCCTGAAAGATGAATGTCTGGTAACTCTAAGCTCTATGTACCCTGTACTTATTTGAACATCATTTCATTCATTGTCCAAAATGACTTAACCTTGGAGGTTTCCTCTTATCCTGAAAGATGAATGTCTGGTAACCCTAAGCTCTATATACCCTGTACTTATTTGAACATCATTTCATTCATCGTCCGATATGACTTAACCTTGGAGGTTTCCTCTTATCCTGAAAGATGAATGTCTGGTAACTCTAAGCTCTATGTATCCTGTTCTTTTTTGAACATCACTTCATTCATCGTTCGATATGACTTAACTTTGGAGGCTTTCTCTTATCCTGAAAGATGAATGTCCGGTAACTCTAAGCTCTATGTACCCTGTACTTATCTGAACATCATTTCATTCACCGTCCAATATGACTTAAGGTTGGAGGTTTTCTCTTAAACTGAAAGATGAATGTCCAGTAACTCTAAGCTCTATGTACCCTGTACTTATCTGAACATCATTTCATTCACCGTCCAATATGACTTAACGTTGGAGGTTTTCTCTTATCCTGAAAGATGAATGTCTGATAACTCTATGCTCTATGTACCCTGTATTCATTTGAACATCATTTCATTCATCGTCACATATGACTTAACGTTGGAGGTTTTCTCTTATCTGGAAAGATGAGTGTCTGGTAACTCTAAGCTCTATGTACCCTGTACTTATCTGAACATCATTTCATTCATCGTCCGATATGACTTAACGTTAGAGGTTTTCTCTTATCCTGAAAGATGAATGTCTGATAACTCTAAGCTATATGTACCCCGCACTTATTTGAACATCAATTCATTCATCGTCAGATATGACTTAATGTTGGAGGTTTTGTCTCATCCTTAAAGATGAATGTCTAGTAACTCTAAGCTCTATGTACCCTGTACTCATTTGAACATCATTTCATTCATCGTCCGATATGACTTAACGTTGGAGGTTTTCTCTTATCTTGAAAGATGAAAGTCTGGTAAATCTGAGCTCTATGTACCCTGTACTTATTTGAACATCATTTCATTCATCGTCCGATATGACTTAACGTTAGAGGTTTCCTCTTATCCTGAAAGATGAATGTCTGATAACTCTAAGCTCTATGTACCCCGCACTTATTTGAACATCAATTCATTCATCGTCAGATATGACTTAATGTTGGAGGTTTTGTCTTATCCTTAAAGATGAATGTCTAGTAACTCTAAGCTCTATGTACCCTGTACTCATTTGAACATCATTTCATTCATCGTCCGATATGACTTAACGTTGGAGGTTTTCTCTTATCTTGAAAGATGAATGTCTGGTAAATCTGAGCTCTATGTACCCTGTACTTATTTGAACATCATCTATTTCATCGTCCGATATGACTTAACGTTGGAGGTTTTCCCTTATCCTGAAAGATGAATGTATGGTAATTCTAAGCTCTATGTACCCTGTACTCATTTGAACATCATTTCATTCATCGTCCGATATGACTTAACGTTGGAGGTTTTCCCTTATCCTGAAAGATGAACGTCTGGTAACTCTAAGTTCTATGTACCCTGTACTTGTTTGAACATAATTTCATTAATCGTCCGATATGACATATAACCTGAAAGATGAATGTCTGGTAACTCTAAACTCCATGTATCCTGTACTCATTTGAACATCATTTCATTCATCGACCGATATGACTTAACGTTGGAGGTTTTCTCTTATCCTGTAAGATGAATGTCTGGTAACTCTAAGCTCTTTATACCCTGTACCTATTTAAACATATTTTCATTGATCATCCGATATGACTTAACGTTGGAAATTTTCTCTTATCCTGATACATGAATGTCTGGTAACTCTAAGCGCTATATACCCTGTACCTATTTAAACATCTCTTCATTGATCGGCCGATATGACTTAACGTTGGAGGCTTTCTCTTATCCTGAAAGGTGAATGTCTGGTAACTCTAAGCTTTATGTACCTTGTATTTATTTAAACATCATTTCATTGATCGTCCGAAATGACTTAACGTTGGAGGTTTTTACTTATCCTGAAAGAGGAATGTCTGGTAACTCTAAACTCCATGTACCCTGTACTTATTTGAACAACATTTCATCCATCGTCTGATATGACTTAACGTTGGAGGTTTTCTCTTATCCTGAAAGATGAACGTCTGGTAACTCTAAGCTCTATGTACCCTGTACTTATTTGAACATCATTTCATTCATCGTCCGATATGACTTAACCTTGGAGGTATTCTCTAATATAATAGGGACGAGCAATTAATAGAATCACTATTCTGATTGAGAAACCCTGTACAAAAATTAATTTCGCAGCATAGCGAATTAGTAGTATACGAAAATATCATCTAAAATCGGATGTGTGCCCTGATATAACCTGTAGCTGATAGAACAGTCTCCTCCCGCGACTTAGAACTTAGCAACCCGTGATTCCAAATTAAATGGCCAATTCTATACATAGTGTAGAATGGAGGGAAAATACTTTAAAAGTCCAGACTAGAGCGATGAAATCCTGGACCTAAGTGAGGGAATCTAAACCCTCATGTTGCATTTTAAAACTCCATTCGTCACACAAACAATGCATAGACAGGAAGCAATTTTGTTGAACTTGTTTACGGTAGAGAATGTTGTGACCTCATGAAATGCACGTTGAGGCATGCGATGTTTGATGTTGTCTGGATGTAATGATAAGGTAACATGTAATATCACACCTTTATGGCTGCGGCCACTCACCACAGGATATGCTAACGGCTGTTTTAACAGCCAATGGCGTTAAAGTAATAGTGGTCGTATAGTAAGTCTCTTTTATCATGTAGGCGACGTCAAGGACTCGCAATGTCCAAGCATCACGAATGCTGGGGTGCTTACTTTTGTAAAAAAAAAATACAGTAAAATCTCGTTAATCCGGACCAGCTTTGAGAAACAAAATCATTTTGTACGAGGTGTGTTCACTAAATAATGATCATAATATTTACGGTCATTATTTTTCGCACTAAAATTCAATCTTATTATATTCTGTTAGCTTAATGTGGAGCAAACAAACCGTAGTACTTTCATTGTTGGTACTCCTGGTTCCCACCTGTGAGAACCAGGAAGTTCAGACATGTTCAGTATCGCCTACCGCTGCAATGGAGGTAACACACGAGGAACAATATGCGGCTTTGAAATTCTGCTTTCGTCTCAACAAATCTTCAGTTGAGGCCTATACAATGTTACAGGAGGCCTATGGAGAGTCTGTTCTTCCCTACAGCACAGCTCGAAGGTGGTTTAAAATGTTTAAAGAGGGGAAACAATCAACTTCAAACGAAGGTGGACCTGGTCCTCCAGTTACTGCTCTTACGGAAGAAATCATCAACACTGCTGCTGCCATTGTGATAGAGGATCGACGAGTTACCTTAAGAACACTTTCTGAAAAACTAAACATTACATTGAGTACAACCCACACGTTGGTGACATAAACATTACACATGAGACGTGTTTTTGCGCGATGGGTTCCAAGACTGTTGATTCCCGAACAAAGGGCATTCGTATGCAGGTCTGCATGGAGTTAAGGTTGATGTTAGAGGAAGATCCGGAGTTTCTTTCAAACGTAATCACTGCTGATGAAACTTGGCTACATCATTTTGTACCTGAGAGCAAACAGAAAAGCTCAGTGTGGAAATATCCTTCATCACCAACCCCCCCCCCCCAAAACCAAAAGTGGTTGCTTCTGCTGGTAAAGTTATGGTAATCTCATTTTTTGATATTCATGGAATGGTTTATCAGCATGTTGTACATGCACACACATCAGTAATTGGACAATACTACAGTGATGTCATGAAAACATTGCAAGTCCATATCAGGTGCAAAAGAGCAATTTCCGTGAAGCAGGCTGGATGCTGCACCACGATAATGCGCGGCCGCATATTGCCAATGTTGTTGCTCGTATCTTGCAAAACTCAAGGTGAAGTACATCCCTCACCCTCCCTATAGTCCGGATTTAGCCCCCTGTGACTTTTTTCTGTTTCCTAACTTGAAGAAAGGTCTTCGTGGGAGATCTTATCCATCATCAGAAGCAGTGATGAAGGCAGCGGAGGCGATTTTGAAACATCTCTCAAAAAATGGTTTCCAGCATGTCTTTGAAGACTGGCAGAAACGCTAGGACAAGTGCATGGCATTCAGGGGAGACTATTTTGAGAAGCACCATCAAAATTTTGAGGATGTGTAAAGGCACGTGGTCAAAAAAAAAGAGATCATTCTTTATTGAACAGCTCTCGTAGTAAATGAAAAATTGTTTTGCATACCGTAAAATGCTTTTTCAGAACGTACATAATTCGAATTCGCTTGTGAAGGAACCAATTCATTGCACTCATCACACGTGCTTGGGGCAAGTTTGGTAGCGAAACTTCGATAAAGTCATAGCCTGGCGTGTGTGACTTGACAGAAAACAAGATTGAACAAGTGAAATTAATAATTGCTGGGGTGTTTGTTTTTCTACCAATACAGTAAACCTCGTTAATCCGGAGCAATTTCGAAAAACAAAATTATATTATTTATTGTAGTAAACGAACCATAAATTGCTTTCTTAGTAGGTACATTACTCGAATTCTCTTGCCAACGGACTTGCACTCACTCTACCTGCTTGGGACCAGGTTGGTAGGTACACTTTCATTTCGCGAAGGTTCCATTTGCCTGTTACAAATAGTTGGACTAGCAAGATGCAGCTGTTGCAGGACGCAATTCGTAGTGAAATTGAGTTGAGAGTAGGCAGTTATGCATTTGTTAGTTATTCATTTATTAGCTATTCATTTATTAGTTCTTCAATTGTCTTTTATTCTAAGCATTGTGTATCG
>CM060953.1:9538996-9601496 GCA_030765055.1 Mantis religiosa | reverse complement strand
TGACGAGTGACTTGAACGTTTCAAGACGGGAGGTGCACAGTGTATTATCCATATAATTCAGTGAATTATAAAATTACAAAGTTATTAATTAATACTTGAAGCAAAGGCGAAATCGGCCTATTTCTTTCGATGTATGTTTTAACTCAGTATTACGTAAATTTAAAACGAGTAGCGAAGAAGAACAAGTGACGAGAGCCTTGAACGTTTCAAGATGGGAGATGGACAGTGTATTATCCACATAATTCAGTGAATTATAAACTTGCAAAGTTATTAATTAATACTTGAAGCAAAGGCGAGATCGGCATATTCCTTTCGATGTATGTTCTAACTCAGTATTACGTAAATTTAAAACGAGTAGTGAAGAACAAGTGAAGAGTGACTTGAACGTTACAAGACGGGAGGTGGACAATATATTATCCACATAATTCAGTGAATTATAAAATCGCAAAGTTATTAATACTTGAAGCAAAGGCGAGATCGGCATATTCCTTTCGATGTATGTTCTGACACAGTATTACGTAAATTTAAAACGAGGAGCGAAGAAGAACAAGTGACGAGACACTTGAACGTTTCAAAACGGGAGGTGAACAGTGTATTATCCACATAATTCAGTGAATTATAAAATAGCAAAGTTATTAATACTTGAAGTAAAGGCGAGATCGCCGTATTCCTTTCGATGCATGTTCTAACTCAGTATTACGTAAACTTAAAACGAGTAGCGAAGGACAAGTGAAGAGAGACTTGAACCTTTCAGGACGGGAGGTGGACAGTGTATTATCCACATAATTCAGTGAATTATAAAATCGCAAAGTTATTAATACTTGAAGCAAAGGCGAGAGCGGCATATTCCTTACGATGCATGTTCTAACTCAGTATTACGTAAATTTAAAACGAGTAGCGAAGAAGGACAAGTGACGAATGACTTGAACGTTTCAAGACGGGAGGTGAACAGTGTATTATCCACATAATTCAGTGAATTATAAAATGGAAAAGTTATTAATTAATACGTGAAGCAAAGGCGAGATCGGCGGAAATTTAAAATTTACGTAAATTTAAAACGAGTAGCGAAGAAGGACAAGTGACGAGTGACTCGAACGTTTCAAGACGGGAGGTGGACAGTGTATTATCTACATAATTCAGAGAATTATAAAATCACAAAGCAAAGGCGAGATCAGCATATTCCTTTCGATTCATGTTCTTACCTCTCTTGTACTTCCGCAGTAACCTTCATAACAACTTGTTTCGACAGTCTGTACCTCTGTCTGATAGCTCCTCAAAATCATTTCTCCTCATAGACCGTACTCTATTACAAATGCCCTTTAGACGGTCCAAACATAGCAAATAGACATCAACAGCTGCGTACACGCCCGCCATCTCGACTATTTACAATTGTTGAGCGTTTAACATCAGATATGTGACTTGTTAGTGTTACAATAGATTTAACACGAGTTAAGCTAGCACTTGTTGGTGAAATGCAATTTTTTGTTATTACTATTGTTAAGTCTTAACATCTGTTGGTTAAGTCGGGCATATCTATATGTTTTTTAAAATATAAATTCTGTAATATTTTGATTTTAGGATATTTTAATGACACTGCCAATGCCTGTACTGTGCCGGAAGGAAAATAAAGCAGGTGGTTCGTGTCGTAGATTTACTATACGTAAAAGAAGTTAATGTCTGATACATAAACTTTTGAGCAAAACACAGCTATCTCTAACTACGAGTATGGAATGGAAACTCGAAAACAAATTGCTTAAAGAGCGATCATAAACAAATTACAATTTCAGTTTATATAGTGAACGTTTTAAGAGTTGGTGCCTGTGTGACAGCTTTGAAGATGTTCAACTAATGTTTTCCGAGTTATTCTGTCACCAGACCCGCTCTCAGACTGAGGGAATCATAAGCACGCGCTGACGATATAAGGACAAAAGAGGGTCAGGGAAATATCGCGGTACTTTCTTTTTGATTATAAAGGTTAGATTAAGTAGCCCATAAAGATCACCCTCCCCATCATTCCCTACTGTTTTTTATGACACGAAAATGTATCTAGCGGGGGAGGGGGGTTCCAGACACTTCGGGCAGCAGTTAACTGCACGTCGGTACAAATCGTTTCGCCCCTTCCATTCCGTGGCCCTGACAGGACTCTAGGGCGCTGTCCCTCAGTCTAACAGCGACATAAGGGCCACGCTTTCAAGCCTTCCTCATTCGACACTTCTTTTATATCAATATTTTTACATGCGCATCTTTTAAATTTCATATACATTTTTTTTAAGACCTAGAAAAAGCGATCTACAAAGTGAACCGTCATTTATTATGGAAAACCCGACAAAAACTATTCAAACTTTGTATGAACGTACAAAAATAATTACACGGTAATAAATAAATAGAAAGTTTACAAAACAATGTAAATTTATATTGAGGAATTAATCCTTAAAGAATGAACCCTTTTAAATACATTACTCCGGTATATGGGTGATTTTTGATTAATTAGAGCCAACTGAAAAATTCAATGCCATGGCCGGGATTTAAACCACGGATCTACTGGTTTCCGTCCAGTCGCTCTGACCCTTGAGCTACCATGGTCAACGTGCCTTCCTGACATTAAATTCTCCATTAATTCTTTAACGATTAATTCTTCAATATAAATTTACATTAAAAAATAATCTACGACAAAAATCCTGGTAATTAAGTACTTACAATAGTAAGTCGCCACAAGTAGTTGTCTCAAATATGAGAACCTTAAGTGGTCCACCGGGAAATATAATGAGTCAATTGGAGAATTTAATGTCAGGAAGGCACGTTGACCATGGTAGCTCAAGGGTCAGAGCGACTGGACGGAAACCAGTAGATCCGTGGTTCAAATCCCGGCCATGGCATTGAATTTTTCAGTTGGCTCTAATTAATTTACAAAACAAGTTGGAATGAACTGAGATTTAAAACAAGGGTGAACCATTCATCAACATCTTTTAACATTATACTTAGACGACATTTTAGACAAGTAATTCATAACGGATTAGAAATTGGACCAATAACATCGAATGTATTATGTTTTGCAGACGTTATCGCATCAAATATTGATAAGGAGGACAGGCTACAAAAAACCACTTCATTAATTAAATAATATATGTAAGTTAATTATTGTAGGGTAGGTCAGACTGAAAAATTCAATGCCATAGCCGGGATTTACACCATGGATCTTCTGGTCTCCGTACAGCCGCTCTAACCATTGAGCTACTATGGCCAATGTGTTAATATGACATTAAATTCTCCAACCGTCTCGTGTTTTTCCCGTAAACCACTAGGAGTTCTCATAAACTACCTTAATGGCGACTTACTATGCTGTAAGTACTTTAAGGCTCGGGTTTTACAGTTAACCATTATTAGGTACAATTAATGGAAATTAATTGTTCTTTCACAATAGCATTGTGTAGGCTAAAGTATGGAAAGATAGAGTCAGACTGAAAAATTGACGATATGATTTAACGTTGGATGTTTTCTCTTATCCTGAAAGATGAATGCCTGGTAACTCTAAGCTCTATGTACCCTGTACTTATTTGAACATCATTTCATTCATCGTCCGATATGACTTAACGTTGGAGGTTTTCTCTTATCCTGAAAGATGAATGTCTGTTAACTCTAAGCTCTATGTACCCTGTACTTATTTGAACATCATTTCATTCATCGTCCGATATGACTTAACGTTGGAGGTTTTCTCTTATCCTGAAAGATGAGTGTCTGGTAACTCTAAGCTCTATGTACCCTGTACTTATTTGAACATCATTTCATTCATCGTCCGATATGACTTAACGTTGGAGGTTTTCTCTTATCCTGAAAGATGAATGTCTTGTAACTCTAAGCTCTATGTACTCTGTACTTATTTGAACATCATTTCATTCATCGTCTGATATGACTTAACGTTGGAGGTTTTCTCTTATCCTGAAAGATGAATGTCTGGTAACTCTAAGCTCTATGTATCCTGTACTTATTTGAACATCTTTTTCATTCATCGTCCGATATGACTTAACGTTGGAGGTTTTCTCATATCCGAAAGATGAATGTCTGGTAACTCTAAGCTCTATGTACCCTGTACTTATTTGAACATCATTTCATTCATCGTCCGATATGACTTAACGTTGGAGGTTTTCTCTTATCCTAAAAGATGAATGTCTGGTAACTCTAAGCTCCATGTACCCAGTACTCATTTCAACGTAATTTCATTCATCGTCCGATATGACTTAACGTTGGAGGTTTTCTCTTTTCCTGAAAGATGAATGTCTGGTATCTCTAAGGTCTATGTACCCTGTACTCATTTGAACATCATTTCATTCATCGTCCGATATGACTTAACGTTGGAGGTTTTCTCTTATCCTGAAATATGAATGTCTGGTAACTCTAAGCTCTATGTACCCTGTACTTATTTTAACATCATTTCATTCATCGTCCGATATGACTTAACGTTGGAGGTTTTCTCTTATCCTGAAAGATGAATGTCTGGTATCTCTAAGCTCTATGTACCCTGTACTTATTTGAACATCATTTCATTCATCGTCCGATATGACTTAATTTTGGAGGCTTTCTCTTATCCTGAAAGATGAATGTCTGGTAACTCTAAGCTCTATGTACCCTGTACTTATTTGAACATCATTTCATTTATAGTCCGATATGACTTAGCGTTAGAGGTTAGACTAGTCTTTCCCTAGTCAACTATATTTGTCTTATTGCCCCGTAATTTCTGTTTATTCCCATTGTTAAATGCAGAGTTTGAGAGCATTCGATTTAGGAAGTCTAAAGCAATAGTTCAGAACTTCATAAAGAATGGCCTGCAGCTTATTTCGAAGACTGGCGAGTTTGCTATAAAAAGTGCATTTAAGAATTAAAAAAAAATCACGCAAACACTGAAATGGAGTTAGTAAATATTACCACCATTCTCTGTCCTACTAATCATCGTCCTGCAAAATGAATTTGGCTTTAACTGCGTCATTCAGCGGCATGTTTTGAACAACAAAACAAACCGTTGACAGCCAAAAACCAGTAGCTCTTTTGTTTCTAACAAGCCATGGGCCGTTAATCACTGTTTAATGCCATCGTAATTCCTTGTTGCCCCGCGAGCGAATTCCAAATGAAGCGAATACCGTCTTTAGGAGGGACAAAAAGCGAAAGCCTAGGCAGACGTTGCAATAAACAAGAGTACTTTGCTCGGGGGGTGTGTGCGTGCATCTGACAGCAGCGTGATGCGTGACAGCGGCGTGGGAACTTCAGCTGTTCACGTGACTCCACTTGTCTGTCACTCATCGGTCAAGCCACGAGAACTGTTGCAGGTGATCCAAATCTCTTTCGTACCTACCAGCCTGTCTCATTACTCACACTTCATCTGCTGCAACCCACAAATTTCATATTTCAATTTATCTGTGCGCCACACAAACAATTCGTTTGTCTTTTTTTTTTTTTTTTTTTTTTTTTTTTTTTACGAGAGTGACACATAATTTTTTAAACGCCATGTTTGTAAAAACAAATGAAATTCGTTTTATATTTGACAGCAATGTACTTTCTAACGTTTTATAAGTTAATTGAGCCCGCCTCGGTAGCGTGGTGGTAGCGATATGACTTAAAGATTAAAGGACCTAAATTACACAAAAAAGGTTGAGTTATTCGATTTTCTCTAATGGCTTTGTAATGACACTGTATAACAATGAAAATATTTCGGGCTTAAAAATAGTGAACTTACATGTATTTCCATCTGCTGAATTAAAAAATCACCATAAAAATGATAGATTAGCTCTTGTTTTGAAGATAAAGTGACATTTCATTTTTAGAGTGAAGATTTTAAATTTTTGGGAATTTTTGTTGTGAGTTGGCACACCTTTCAAATAACAAAACACAATCAGAGAGTAATTTTGCAAATTAAGTGATGCAAAAGTTAAGGAAGGCATTTTTGTCGGACCACAAATAAGAGAACTTTTAAAGGATCCTGCATTTGACCAAATTTTGGAGGGGAAAGAAAAGGAAGCTTGGGAAGCCTTCAAGGGTGTTGTTCATGGATTTTTAGGCAACAAAATAAATGACAACTACAAGTATTTGGTGACAGTACTCCTGCAAAAATACCGTAACCTTGGATACAACATGTCCCTTAAAATCCATTTTCTCCACTCCCACCAAGACTTTGTCCCTCCTAGTTGTGGAGCTGTTAGTGATGAACATGGGGAGAGATTCCATCAGGACATTTCTGTTATGGAACAAAAATATCAAGGCCGTTGGAATGAAGTAATGCTTAGTCTTTGTATAGGGATTCTGCGGAACTCCATCACAAGAGGCAAGTCAATAGGCCACCACATGATTCTCTTCAGACACGACTATCTGCGAAGTATTTTTCCAGCAATTTAGAACTCTTAGCATGTAATTACCAGTTAAAAAATAAAATGCTCTTTCATTGTTGTTAGCATGTATGTAATTAAATTTATTCTTTTCTCTCAATCCGTTAATATGTAATACTTCCACCTTGTCTATATCATAGAAAGTAGAGCTAATACAGTTTTTTCATTGTCATATTTGTTTTTCTCAACCCAAAATTAGTAGGAATTGCCTCATGAAGTGTTCGAAACATTCAAAAATTATTTTACTGCCCAGTGTGATTATCAGGTAACACTACTCTATTCTGTTACATTTATTGTAGAAACTTTGTAACAAAATCGTTTGTGCAAAAGTTTATTCCGATTAACATGAATTATACATAAAAGTAATGGTTTGTAAGAATATTTACTACAAAGCTGTTAATTGTAGCCATGTTTCTGTGTGAAGTTTCTAAACTACATGGCAGATGGCACTACTCTAACTTGTTTCGCTATCTAAGGACAGATGGCGGAATAATCGTTATTAGTACATGTTTTCAGAAACATCTCCCATTACTAGGTTCTACTCGCGTATGTAACATGGATGTTAAACTCTCAATGAAATTAGTACTAATATAGATTTTATCGCATCGCTTGTAATATATTCGTAATTAGACAGTTGACTTTCTCACCGTATATAGGACAAGCCGGAAGGACCATCGCTACCAGAATAATCGAACATGAACGGAGAATTTGTTTAATGCAACCTGAGAAGTCTAGGCTGGCAGAACATTGTTTTGATAACGACCATAGAGCCAATTTTCGGGAGACGACCATCTTGGCAAAATGCAACAGTTATTGGCAGCGGAGAATTAAGGAGGCTTTGGCGATTTCCTCTGAAAGGAGCGCGCTTAATCGTGATGCTGGATTTCAGTGCAGCTCCTCCTGGTAACCGGCCTTAAAAATGGAAATCCATCGAATTAAGAATCAAGGATCAATACAGCTTGATAATCAAGTTAAGTAGTTACGTTTCTTTGACACAATTTTTCTATACTCACGCCATCTCCTGACCTGGCATTTAATTTACTGAAAACTCTTTTGTTCAGTAATGCGTATTTTGATAGTGTTTTGTCTTTGTTTATAGTTGTGTTATATCCAGTACTTCATTTGTGGTTATATCATTTTATAAATATCCTGATGAAGGGAGAGATGTACACTCCCGAAACGATGATATCTAATCGTCTTTTCACCTGGCTGGCTTCCCGAGAAGAAAGTGGGCGTATTCGTCGCCAGGAAAGGTTCAGGTCTTATTTTATCTAGCTATTTTCCTTGATGTAGCACAGGCATTTGATAAGGTATGGCATTCTGGCTTGCTACTTAAACTCTATCACATTGGTCTCCCGGACTACTTAATCCACATTATTACAAATTTTCTCACTGATCGCACTTTTGCGGTGCGCATAGCAGACACTCTTCCAACTGAGCGTCGTATTACAGCAGGCATTCCACAAGGTTCAATACTGGCACCAACGCTGTTTACACCTCTGATATTCCAGACATGGCTCCAACCTCAATTGCCCTATATGCTGACGACAGTGTTTTATTTTACTCTCACTCCGATCTACATTCTGCTGTACGAACCTTACAACTCTCTCTTGATCGCCTCACTCGATGGTGTCAAAATTGGTGCATCTCCCTTAATATCCAGAAAGCTGAAGCCAAGATTTTTACCTTACGCCGCCATAATCCTCCTCCGCCTATACGCCTTCTGACTGATCATGTGCCGTGGCTCCCTTCACCTACACCAGTCGAGTACCTTGGAGTGTTACTGGACACTCGGCTTACATGGAAGCCTCATATTGACCGCACCATTACCCTGGCATCCGCTCGTCTTTCACAACTGTCTCCATTATTTCACAAACATACTTCACTTGTTTTAGAGTCTTCACTGCTCCTATACAAATCTCTGGTTCGACCTCTTATTACTTATGCCTGCCAGGTCTGGGGGGCTGCCAGTACTTGTCACCTGAGGCGTCTACAGGTCATCCAGAGTCGATTCTTGCGAATCGCCACCAAGTTCCTTGGTTTGCCCACAACCAGCAGCTGCATCACGAGCTGGGACTTCTTTCTCTCCACCACTTCAGCCGACAGACTGCTCGACGCTTCTTCTACAATCTACGCCACGTCCCAGGAGCTGTGACGTATAACATCGGCGTCCGAAGTCGCTGGCCAACGCCAAGCGACGACCGCCACAGGACCTGCTTTACAGTGATGACACTTCCACTTCTGAATAAGCTATCTACCCTCTCGAAAGTCTTCGAGAGGATAATTCTCACCCGTTTGTCCCCAGTATTGGGTGACATTCAAGCCATACCTGCTTATCAATTTGGATTTCGTCCGGGGCACTCGACAGTCCAACAGCTGCTGCGAGTCGTGGAGACGGCTGCCCTGGGTTTCCAGGAACAGGCGTTCACGGCAGCAGTGTCTTTGGACGTCGAGAAGGCTTTCTCTACAACCTGGCACACCGGACTCCTTCACAAGCTTATCCATCTGGGCCTACCAAACCAATTAATCAACATCTTGCACAGCTTTCTAAAACATCGCACTTTTAAAGTCACAGTTGCGGGGAAAACATCGACTCTCAGACCCGTGAGAGGCGGAGTCCCAGAAGGCTCTGTATTATCTCCTACACTATTTAGTGTATACATGGCAAACTTCCCAACCGAGCCGCGCGTCGAAATGGCACAATATGCTGACGACGTGCTGCTCTTCTGCAAAGACAGACATATTCGCAGAGCCTTCAACCCAATTCAAAGACACCTCCGTCTCACACAAGAGTGGTGCAGGCGTTGGCGGATGTCCGTTAACCCGGACAAAAGCCACGCTATTCTATTCACCAAGCGCCACACCCCCGCAGACTGCCCTGATTTCCATTTTAGAGGCCGAAGGATAGAATGGGTACCCTCTATCAAATACCTTGGAGTAGAGCTAGACAAGGGTCTGACTTTCCGTCGACACATCAGGGAACTCTCGGCGAGGGTTCAGGGAGCTATTGCTTCCCTGTATCCTATGCTGGGTTCTCGATCGATGCCAGTCCGCGTAAAGCTATACCTTTTTCGAGCTCTTATAGTCCCGTTGATGCTATATGCCTGCGAGGTCTGGGGCATGGCCGCAGATTCCTGGCTGGCATATCTTCAACGCGCCCAGAATAGAGGACTTGGGTCCATCTATTCAGTAGGCCGATTCTTCCCAGTAAGGTTCCTCCATGAAGCCTCGGGTCTTCCATACGTGGAAGATGAAATTAGACGCCGGGCTACAAAATTATACGCACAGTTACCTTTGCACAGAAGTGCCCTGGTTCGGTCTCTTGGTGATTATGATCCTACAAGACGTCGTCGCCGACTATTCCGGGTCCCCCGCATGGTTTGCGGGCATCCGAGGTAACCAAGGAGCATTTCCAGCAGCAGCAAAAGCTGAGCTCCCATAATCTACCAAGAGTTGTTGGTCTCAAAATTAAACAAAATTCAGTCAAAATTCATTTCAAAATAAAATAAAATAATTCTTTCTACGCCATGGTGCTAGTGATAGCATTCTATCCTACTAGAGGAGTCAATAGACTACCTCATATGCAATCCATCATCCTCAAAGAAAAACAGTCATCCTAACCCATCCCGAAAAGAAAATCCTATCTGTGGTTAAACCCTATCCTGGGTGGGCACACAGCAACAATCTTCAGGCTAACACAAGCCTACCAGTATCTGCGAGCGAGCGAGAGCGACTTATGAATAATCTACTGTTTCAATTGATCTTTTCTATTCTTCTGTTCTACTATGTAAATTCTCACTATGGAAGTATGTGTACCATTTTATTAGTTCAGTGCCACATTTATATTAGTGTAGTAACACATTTGTTTTAGTTCAGAGGAGGCACATTGTTGTACTCTACAATGTTGTTACTCTGTGATTATTTTGTATCTGTTCTCTCAGATCTGCAAAGCATATATTATTGCTAACCGATCTAATAAATATATTTAAAAACTATAAAAAGGTCTTATTTTAGAGATAGATTAGTTTAGCGCTCGTCACACAGCACTTAGGGGGAATGCAATACGGCAACACCGCAGTACTCTGGTTGTTTGCTCGCCTAGTAGCGCTCATGGACAAACACGACATTTGAGACACATAATAACTATGTATTCGCCTTGTAACTGACTAAACCTCCAAAAAATCCAATGGGCGAAAAGGGTCGGCTAAGGGATTTGAACTCATGGATCCCCACATGGGCACAAACGCTGCCACCTCGCTTACGTAAGTAGTAATGAGTGTAAAATTGGATCATGGTAAAGATTAAGAAGTCAGAGATATATTTATATTTGCATTTGTTTAATTTGACTGCAGTAAACACATCTCTGATAAGCTTAATCAATAAAACCGGATGTTTCTGCAGGATTTATTGTCCCACACCTTTCATTATAATCGCTGCACCGTATGCTCATAAATATACATAATCTGCTTGAAAAAAAAAAACGAACAATAAACAAAAGCCTTACGGTTTTATTTGCGCATTTGCACCGAATATCCCCTGCAGTAAACACGGCAGGGAAAAAAATAGTTCTTCATTTTTAATTACGGAACGCGTTTAAAAATTGTCCCTGGAGAAATGGTAGGGACAGAGAGAAAAAGTGAATAAATCTCTTACATCAGAGCCCTCTACCTGGCGTAACAAGCACATCAGAGCGTATCCAGTGTAGCGTACATAGGAGGCCATGGCAGGTAACGTACGAAAACAACCAACGTAAATCCGCTTAAATGTAACACGTTCGCGCTGGGGGAAGGAAAAAAAATAACAATCCCAAATCCTACCCTGTTGAAACAAAAAAGACTAGCTTCACATGTTAACGCGACAAGCTCTGCCAAAGGTAAAAGCGACTAACTCCTACAATGATGAGCTACGAAGCTAAATCTAACCTTCCCTCTAAACGCTTCTCTCGGAAACTTTTAGGTGTAAGCAAAACCTCGGGTACAAAGTACAAACCGCTAGCTCGATCATACGATAAATGGAGGAATCTGCCATGGCAATAGCACCCTTGTGTAATTTGAGAGGGTACTCGTGTGTGTTCGTAGATATCTTACAATGTGAGCCGTATAACTAGATCTCGCAATTGAGGACCTTTGAAAACACCTAAAATATCCCAAAAAGGACCTACAGAATAGAAAAACAAATATGTAAAGACGCAATACCTACAAATTAGTTAATTAATTTTTAATTTGATATTTTATGAATAAGTTTGAAAGCTTCTTTTGATTCAGCAACCAACAATGGGCATTCTGAGGAAAGACATTGAAACAGATATAATTATTAAGTTGTACTTGACTTAACTACCTTCGGGTTACAGAAAGCTTACCACAACTGGAATTACAACACTGATCTCTGAATTCTTAGGTGTAAAATATCGTCTTTTCTAACATCACGTTATAAAACAATGAAAACTTCTCTCCACCTCAACGGATGTCATTCGGCATACTTGAAACAAGTGAAATCTTATGGAGAGGGATGTTTAGACAGGGTTTACTAGGTTCTCTGCTGATGATAATGACTTGAATACAATATAAAGAGTCCTCTCACCTGTTGCGTGCTCTATTACGGATGCGTATTAGTTAAAAGAAATTAGAATTTGCCCTAGACTGTGTTGAAAAGGACAAAGATAATCAAAAGAGTTTAAATTTGCAGAAATAGAACCGCTAATCTTGACAAAAGCGCTCTAAAAGGGACGTTTAAATAAAAAATAGCTAAAAAGCAAAAAGGAAAAACCTTCTAAAAAGTATCTTTAAATTAAAAATAGATAAAAAGGTAGAGAAAGACAAATAGTAATTCTAAAAAGAACTTCTAAATCAAAAAATAACAAAAAAAGGCAAAGAATGACAAAAATTCTGAAAAAGGACTTCTAAATAAAAGAACAGCAATAAAGGCAAAACAGGACAAATATACGTTTTAAGAAAGCACTTTTAAATAAAAGAATAGTTATAAAGGCAAAAAGGATAAATATGAATTCTAAAAAGCACATTTTTATTAAAATATAGCTTGTAAGGCATAAAAGAACAAATATAAGTTCTAAGAAAGGACTATGGGATTAAGAAATAGTCAACAAGACAAAAATGGACAAATACAAATTCTAAGAAAGGAATTTTGGATAAAGAAATAGTTATAAAGGCAAAAAAGAACAAATATACACTCTAAAAAAGGACCTGTTAATAAAAAAAATAGCTGAAAAGGCAACAAGGACGAATTTAAATTCTAGTAAGCACCTTTTCATCAGAATATAGCTCAAAAGGCAAACGGAACAAATATAAATTCTGAAAAAGGACTTTCGGATAAAGAAATACCTATAAAGGTAAAAAAGAACAAATACTAATTCTAAAAAGGACTATGGTATTAAGAAATAGTTAAAATGACAAAATTGGACAAATATAAATTCTAAAAAAGAACTTTGGATAAAGAAATAGTTATAAAGGCAAAAGAGAACAAATATAAATTCTAAGAAAGGATTATGGGATTAAGAAATAGTTGGAAAGACAAAAATGGACAAACATAAATTCTAAAAAGGACATTTCAATCAAAATATAACTAAAAGGCAAATAAAGAAAAAATATAAATTCTAAAAACGTAATTTTATATAAATAATTAAATAGTCAAAAAAGGACAAATAAAATGTTCCATTTTCTGGCTTATCGTGGCCCATAATTAACGTATATTATTTTGGAGCTTGTGTTCAGACACTAGGGAAAGAAAGGGCTTTTCCTCAACTTGCTAGTGATGACGTAAGTCTGAGAGGAGACACGTGTTTAAAACTGCGGTGCAGATATCAAATGTTGAGGTGGAATACAATACTTCCCTTAAGTAGTTAAGAGGATGTTTTCCTTGACTTGTGTAACTGTGTGCGTTGGTAGTGACGTGTTAAATTCTAGTGTGCGTCACGTGACGCCTCCCACCTGTTGTTGCTTGTGAATTCTAATTCAACGTCAACATTAACTCTGACATCCCAAAAGTCACATCTGTGCTTCTGTAGCTCCGAGCGAGCTGTCTGACATCCCCACCCACTGCTCATTAGCTTTTTCATCGTTTTCCCTGGAGGAGTGGCTTCTGTTCTAGCACGGTTCATTCCGTTTTCCTCTCATGTTTTAGGTATGAGTTTTGTTTTCATAATAGATGCACAGCTTTTATTTTTGGACACTCTTTAACAGCAGCTGTCTTACTTTACGTCAAGTAAATCTACGTCTGGGGAACACGCGCTTTTATCCGAGAAGTCCATCATCACCCTTTGCTGGGTTTGAACCGCGGCCTTGCCGCTTCTAGACCACGAATGGTGGTTTCGTAGACAGATAAGCACAGACAAGCCCCAGAGTCATCCGCAAAACTTTGAAAAATCACATTAGCACCTTATGGGAGATGCTTATACGCCGAATGAACACTATGAACGTGGTTGTACTTTCGGAAGACTCATCCCACTCTCCAGGCCGTTAGAGAGGACGAGCAAGTGGCCCGTCGACCTGGCAGCCTTCTAATGTCCACGGGAGCATGCATCTGTATACCATAAATCTAAAATCCCATATCAAATATGATAAACAAATGAAATGAAAGAAAAACAAAGAAAGAATTGCAGTATTAGAGTAACCATGCCAACCACCCATGAAGAAATCGACGTTCGTGGACATGTCACCTTATTTCTAAACATAGTCTCCATTAATGGCTATAAACTTGGTCCAGCGATATTCCAGCTTCTTTATCCCGTAATTAAAATAGCTTCCGTCAAAATACTCGTCGACTTACCACCAAGCCAAATTTTCAAGTTTTGGGAACAGCTAGAAGTCACTTGGGGCTCTCTCTGGTGAATCAGGTGGATGGGGAACCAATTCAAAGCCCAACTCAAGCACTTTCGCCATTGAAATTGCTGATGTGTACGTTGGTGCATTATATTGGTAAAAGAGCAAATATGGGTTTCAATCTGGGTCTCTTTTCAGTCAATTCATATTGTAAACGATCCAGCAATGAAGCATAATAGACTCCAGTTATGGTACTGCCTTTTTCCAAGTAGTCTATGAGGATTATTCCTTCAGAATCCCCAAAAAACAGTTGCCATAACCTTACCAGCTGACAAAATGCTCCTTGCCTTCTTTGGTGCACTTTCACCAGCCTTTGTCAATTGTTTTGACTGCTGTTTTGACTCTGGTGTGTAATAATGGATCCAAGTTTCATCCACGGTGACAAATTGACGTAAAAAGCCCTGTGGACTGCTATTGAAAACGCCAAACACTTGGTAGAAGTGTTCCTCCGGATATGCTTTCGATCGACTGCGAGCAATCGCGGCACCCATCTTGCACACAGCTTTATCATTGCCAATTTTTCTTTCAGGATATTGTGAACTCCCTCAGTAATGATGCCTACAGCATCGGCAATCTCACGAAGTTTGATTCGCCCGTCTTGCATAACCAGATCGTGTATTTTTTCAATGGTACTATGTGTAGTGACCTCAACTGAGCGACCAGAGCGCGATTCATCTTCGGTACTTGTATGACCTCATTTAAATTCATTTATCCAAAAGTAAATAGTCTTCAATGTTGGTGCAGAATCCGCAAGAGCTTCATTCAATTCAGTTTACACTTGTGAGGCAGTCCAGCCATTCAAATGAAAATGTTTAATAACATTTAAGCGCAGAGGATGTACCCAAAAGTCCAAAGGCCTCCTTCTACCCGGGAGTGATGGAAAACTCCCGGGCTTTTTCCATAGGGTAATACATGATTTCCTAAAAATCACTCCCATCGACGTCAAGACGGGATGGAAGTGCATACGCCACTTACGCGTATCAACCCCTCTCAGGGAAGCCTACCGATAAACTCTAATACTGTAACTACTGCAGGTGGCACTGAAAACACTACAGCAAGAAGCAGAAGCTTTGTGCTCCGTTTGGCCGTAGCACAATCCCAAGCAAAAACAGCCAATCAGAGGAGTGGTCTCAAAGCAATGCTCCGCTATGTCAAGTGCGCTCATTGGACAGCATTCCCGCAAACACACAGATCTTCAGTGTAGCACAAATAGTGGTCACGTGTTACTTTAAAGTGTCTGATGCTATCCTTGCTTATTCCTAGCTCGAAGGAAGCAAAGGAAACATTAAGACAATCGTTTCAGGAAACTATTGTGCTGTAGCACGGTAGCACATAAACACAAGCCGCGCCTGGTGTTAGTCATTTCCTATTGCTATACTGTATGTACTGAAAACTAGAATAATAATTATTAATGACCACTTTGATCCTTGTTGCTATTACAATTGACAAATAAATTGTAAATTTAGCTTAGTTCAATTTTGTTAGTTCATTACTTGATGCTACGTTGTTTTTATGTTACCAGTGTCAGAATTAATACAATTACAAAGACGTTTTAATGGTAGAATTACAAGGATAAGTAAAAAAGTAATGCCTCCTACTTTTTTTTCTCTTTTAATCACCAAGAAAATCGAATCAAATTTACATAGCTTGAAAACTACAACACTGGCCATTAATTTGTCACTATTCAATATAATCTCCGTCCTTTTCCACAGTTTTGGTCCACCTTTGAACTAGGGCATATATTCCAGTGTGGTAAAACACACGGTCTTGCTTCCTAAGCCAATGACGCACGCACGTTTTCACAGCCTCCTCATCTTTAAAATGAATCCCACGATGAGTTTCCCTTAGTGGCCCGAACAGATGGAACTCTGATGGTGCCGGGTCAGTGTTGTAAGACTTGCCATACCAATTTCTCAATTTCTGCAGTGTTGTAACGGCTGGTGTGTGGTCTTGCATTGTCATGCAAAAGAAGAACATTCGTCACAGTTTTTCTTAGGCAAACTCGACGGAGACGTGCTTTTAGCTTTTTGAGAGTTTTGACGTATTGGACAGAATTTATTGTGCATCCCTGTTCCAAAAGATCAATCATAATCACACCCTCTGCATCCCAAAACACTGTCGCCATAACTTTCCCTGCCGATCGCTGAGTTTTGAATTTTTATTCTTCGGTGACGTTGTGTGATGCCATTCCACTGACTGCCTCTTTGATTCAGGTTCAAAAAAATGAACCCACGTTTCGTCTCCAGTAATTTTTTTTCCAGAAACTCCTCTCCAGCCAAATTGAACCGCTGCAAGTGTTCGGAGGCTATTATTTTGCTTGTTTCTTTGTTTTGGGAGTTTAATATTCTTGGTACCTAACGTGAACAAACTTTTGAGTAACCCAGTTGTTGAATAATTGTCATCACACTGCCTTTACTGAAGGAGGTAATGCGACACAATTCACCTGTTGTTACCCGGCGATCGTCACGAATGATGCCATCGACTCGCTGAATGTTGCATGGAGTCACTGCAGTCACAGAGATCCAGAGGTAGTCCTAGTCGGGCGGGGCTAGTTTTCCTTTTCCCCGTCCGGGTGTCTTCTGCCGCAGTACCTAGGCGCTTTGCGGCTTAATCTGCGAAATGAGCACATTGGTTTCATGTTCTGCTGGGGTGTTTGAATTTTTGGGAAACTTGGAATGGGATGGCCTTTTTTAATCTCATAAGGCAGCTGCACTTAAGCGTTCCCCCGTTATGAGAGACACGATTTAAAGTTTTTGCTCCGTTATGGTTACGGGTTGCATATCGCTTGATCCATCAGGCGTGAGAAATGGGTCCTAGAGACATCTGGGGTTTCTCTTGGGTTAACCAAGGAGCCCCAAGACGTCTCTTGGTAGTTTGAAGGATGGCAAGCGTCTTTGATCCCTCTGGTCATACCTGCCCAGGGATTTCACTAAAGGGTTGGGGTGATTTTGGATTTAGTCGTACATTGATCGTGCCCTATCGCGGATGACATCGACAATGTACGGGATCCGGGAAACTACAGTCACCGGCATGCCGCTTCGCTTTTCCTCTGCCAATGGTGTTTGCCCTTCAGCTTCGTTACAGCGACGAACCCATCGTCTAACAGTGCTGACATCCACCGTTGCATCACCATACACATTTTTTAGCCTTTCGTGAATGCGAATTGGTGTTTGACCTTCCGCAGTGAAAAATTCAATCATAGAACGCTGTCTAATACGAATGTCGATGGCAGCCATTTTGCAAGATGATATAGTGCTGCCATCTGTTGACTTAGGAAGTTACTACTGCCGGGGATTGGAGAAGAAGGTTTGAGGAATTACGTCAAATTCAAAGTTTTCACATAACTTACTTATTTAAGGGAAAAAGGCAGGAGGCATTACTTTTTGACCCATCCTCGTTGAGATGCTTTGTGGAAGCCTACTTCTAAAATCTAGTCATAATTATACCGTAATCATGTAGTATAGAAAGTAATAGCATGAGTCTAGGAAGTGTAATCCAACGAGGAATAAATGAAAGGAAAAGGTTCACAGATTATAACAATGTAAATATAACGAGATAGAGGACTTTTGTTGTTTTATATAAAGTTCACTGTTACATCCAAAGTGAAGCAGGTCAGAAGCATATAAAATAAAGCTGTTAAATGCTGCAGATGACACGTCTGTCTCTGAGATATGCGTTTACAGTGGATGATTGATTGTGATACGTGTAGTTTTTTGTTTTGTTCGCGTAAAGTTGCCGTCACACTTTTTAGCCAAACATTAACTCCATCATATCAGACAGGTGATGTTTTTCTCCCACTCTCTGTTTGTGGTAAGTGCTTATATTCGTCGAAATCACAACTCAGTTTTTTTATTTGTTTGTGGACAACTAAAATGGCCTTTGTAAATTATTATCATTTTATGGTTACAAGCACACAATAAGTTTAAGGCAAATGGCCATTCATAAACCTCGGGGGCTAGCCCATTCGTCATTTGAGCAGAGGGGGACGGTCCGATCAGGTGTTCTGAATCTTTGATGGTTATTGCTTCTGACGAGAAAATGGATATAAGCCTTAGTCATAACCTTCCTTATTGAACGTCAACAAAACCATGTGACAAAAACATAGGAAAAGCTACAAAAAATATGACAAGAAGTGTTCTCTCCAACAAGCTTAATATACCTTTCCATTATATAAACAATTAAAGAGTTAAAAATAAGGGTAAAAATAGAAATAAACAACTAGAAGAAGTATTAATAAATTTTGTAAATTATATACAATGTTTTAAGAACATAATAAATGATTAATTCATTTATCTAAACACTCACAGATGTACAAACATGTGAATCATTAATTTAAATGAATAAAATCCTTGAGGACACGTGCAATAGAGTTTAGAAGACCAGAACAAAAATTAAAGGACTGAAAATACGGCACGTTTTAATCGGACTTAATTTTACATTTTAAAAACTAATATAACAATAGAAAGTCTTTTTATTAAACAGAATAAAATAAAAAATACAACACAACACAACGAGATGAACACAAATTCATAACCATATGGATAGAGTCAACATGAAAAATTCAATGCCATGACCGGGATTTGAAACACGGATCTTCTGGTTTACGTCCAGTCGCTCTTAACCCATTACATTCATTAAATTCTCCCCTAGTGGTCTACCGGGGAAATATATGAGTCAAATGGAGAATTCAATGTCAAAAAGGACGTTGACCATGGTAGCTCAAAGGTTACGAGCGACTGGACGGAAACCAGAAGATCCGTTGTTCAAATCCCAGCCATGGCATTGAATTTTTCATGTTGACTGTATCCATCAAAAATCTTAGCCATCAATTAACTAAAATAATAAAAAAAAAGGTTAAATGATGAAGCCTGGGACTCAAGTACTTGCGATAGTAAGTCGCCACGAACGGTGTATCTCGGATGCGAGAGCTCCTAGTGGTCTACCGGGGAAATATATGAGTCAAATGGAGAATTTAATGTCAGGAAGGCACGTTGACCATGGTAGCGACTGGACGGAAACCAGAAGATCCGTGGTTCAAATCCCGGCCATGGCATTGAATTTTTCATGTTGACTCTATCCATCAAAAATCTTAGCCTATGTACGGCTAGTGTGGAGAAATGATTAATTTCCATCAATTAACTAAAATCATAACCATATGCTTTACATATGGGGCAATTATTCTTAGGTTGGCCAACTTGGAGATGTATAAAAAGTTGATATGACGATGTTCATTTGTCATGACTGTTGTCTTAAAATGGGGACTAAATAGTTGATTAACAACGCAATATGTGTTGTGATTTTGATCTTAAAATAACGCCAGACTTCCACACATGTACCTACGTAAAACAATTACTTTAAGGTGTATAATAGCAAAATTTTAAATATTCAATTGTAGCACATAATATCAACTCTATTTACATCAATATTTTAAACATTTTTAACGTGCTATGTTCTTAAAGCGGAGCAAGAGGCATTAAATAATTTGTCCTAATCTACACATGCATGAAAGATATTAGCTGTGTAACAGTACTTTTGGGTTATGTTTGAAGTATGAAAAGTTTATAAATTTATGAAAACTAATTATGTAAATATATTTAATAATTTAAATATGTAAAAATGCATGTAATCGTGTGATTGGCCGAAATAATAATTATATGGGGTAATATGACGTAATGTGGTGACCTGCCATTGGATCGGCCAATCACAAAATTAAGTAGAAGTAACGATAGTGACGATAAATCAATAATTTTTAGGAGGAAGACATGTTCTTCAGTCTTGTTAAGTTATGATAAATCAATAATCTGGCTTCATTGTGGAAAAATGACGCGGAGAAGATAAAAGTTTTGAATAGTAAGAGATAAATGAATAATCTCGTTTTAAAGAGAGAGAGAGAGAGAGAGAGAGAGAGAGAGAGAGAGAGAGAGAGAGAGAGAGAGAGAGAGAGAGAGAGAGAGAGAGAGAGAGAGAGAGAGAGAGAGAGAGAGAGAGAGAGAGAGAGAGAGAGAGAGAGAGAGAGAGAGAGAGAGAGAGAGAGAGAGAGAGAGATTTTTTTGTTGTAATGGTGGAGTGTGATGAATACTGGTACTAGATCAGGAACATTTTAAGTTATAATTTGAATCTGTATAAATATAAGCAACTACAGAATTTGACTTCTTTACTCCGAACCACGCCTTGAAACACAGATGTCTCATGACTTTTTTCCTTGTTCCATTTATACCCCGCCTTTAACTGCTATTTTCATATCGGCGGCCCTGCTTCTTTGGAGACATACTGAAGGTGTTACCTCGTCATCTTTGGTTTTTAATCATTACATCACGCACACATTCACACTGGCATTCATACTTCCAGATTCTAGGGAAGATTGGGAATTATCTTGGTCGGAAAAAAATCCATGCCTCCACCACTGGGAATCGAACCTGGAACACCTAGCACGCTAGGCAGGTGCTCTATCGACTGAGCTACGGGGCCAGCCTCATGAATCTTATTTAGAATAAGATCATACAATTGGTGACCATAAGAAATAGATAGCCGCAAAAACTCACACGAGAAGAGAAAGGATTGTGCGTCCAACATAGAAATCCTGTCCCAAATTGCACCCGAATGGCTGATGAAGATAAACTAATTACAGACGCAAATTCCCGTTACAGCTGTAAATTTTTATCTATTGTGAAAAGACTGCCCGCCTCGGTAGCGTGGTGGTAGCATGTGAGCCTCACACTCAAGAGGCCCCGAGTTCGATTCTCGGTCAGGGTGAGTTACCTAGATAAGGTTTTTGTCCGGGGTTTTCCCTTACTGTCCTGAAAGACGAATGTCTGCTAACTCTAAGTTCCATGTACCCTGTACTTATTGGAACATCATTTCATTCATCGTCTGATATGACTTAACGTTGGAGGTTTTCTCTTATCCTGAAAGATGAATATCTGGTAACTCTAAGTTCCATGTACCCTGTACTTATTTGAACATCATTTCATTCATCATCCGATATGACTTAACGTTGGAGGTTTTGTCTTATCCTGAAAGATGAATGACTGGTAACTCTAAGCTCTATGTACCCTGTACTTATTTGAACATCATTTCATTCATCATCCGATATGACTTAACGTTGGAGGTTTTGTCTTATCCTGAAAGATGAATGACTGGTAACTCTAAGCTCTATGTACCCTGTACTTATTTGAACATAATTTCATTCATCGTCCGATATGACTTCACGTTGGAGGTTTTCTCTTGTCCTGAAGGATGAATGACTGGTAACTCTAAGCTCTATGTACTCTGTACTTATTTGAACATCATTTCATTCATCGTCCGATATGACTTAACGTTGGAGGTTTTCTCTTATCCTGAAAGATGAATGTCTGCTAACTCTAAGCTCTATGTACCCTGTACTTATTTGAACATCATTTCATTCATCGTCCGATATGACTTAACGTTGGAGGTTTTCTCTTATCCTGAAAGACGAATGTCGGGTAACTCTAAGCTCTATGGACCGCGGGCTCATTTGAGCATCATTTCACCCAATCCATTCATCATCCGGTATGACTTAACGTTGGAGGACGTAAATTTCAACAAAAAATTGTGAAAACAGCTGTATGATTTTAAAGAAATGAACATGGACATTTGATTGAGTCTGTGAGACTTTCATGTGAACTAACTACTAATAGCTCGGACCGTAAATTAAACTGAACCTACTAATATGTCCTTTAGAGAAAAATCCATTTTTTTATTAATTTTAAACATGGTATATCCATAAAAAAACCAATGAGGGAACAGGAATCTAATTAATACTGGTATGCATTTGAAACTTATATCTAAGTGTGTGAAAATTAAATATTTTCCATCTCTGCATTATACTTTATTGTTTTTTTAAATATAAAAATATATATCTATGCATAGAGATATTGTGATATTGTGGCTTCGTAGAACTAAAAGTCCGAGTTGCAGAAATCCAAACGTTCTTTATTTGCGTAGAAATACACTTCGTACCCCAGCAGAATAACGTCACATACACAATTACAATCTTCCAGTTCGTCTGCCGTAGGTCCACACTGTACTATCTCGGCTCCTTGCCGACAACTCCTGTTTTCAACTGTTTACTACTATTTTTCCACTACTCTTGACGAGACGCAGCTTCCTTGTATACCACGACCCATGTTACTAGATATTTCTGGAACGACAAGAAATCGAATGTTGTATAATAGGAGGCATGTTTTTTTAAGTCAGTACCGTTTTGGAATTAAAAAAAGACGTGTATAGATATCGCATTAATTTTATTTTTACATGAAAGCCTGTACCTTAATCTACTTTGCCACATAATTTCCATGAATATTGAAGCACCAGTTTCTGAATACCCTTCTCATAAAATTCTGCCGCCTGACATGTTAACCACTGTATCACAACTGTTTTGACTTCCTTATCGTCTTGAAGACGCTGACCGCCCAGATGTTTCTTCAAGTGCAGGAACAAATGGTAGTCGCTGGGCGCCAGATCAGAGCTGTATGGAGGATTATCTAGAGTTTCCCATTGAAATGATTTGATGAGATCTTTGGTCCGATTAGCCACATGTGGACGGGCATTGTCATGCAGCAAAACGATACCCTTACTCAACTTACCACGTCTTTTGTTCTGGATGGCACGGCACAGATTGTTCAATGTCTCACAATAAGACGCTGCATTGATTGTCTGATTACGAGGCAGAAACTTCACTAGCAATACTCCTTTTCTGTACCAAAAAAAAATGTGCGCATGATTTTCCGCGTTTGCTTAAACTTCACTTTTGTGGGTGATGATGAATGTCGCCATTCCATGGATTGTTGTTTCGATTCTGGTGTGACGTAGGCCACCCATGTTTCGTCACCAGTAAAAATTTGGTCTAAAAAATCTTCACCTTCATTGTGGTACCGCTCAAGGAAATCAATGCCTAAACGTTGGGTTTTGTGCAAATCCGTCAACATTTTCGGAACCCAAAATGAACACAATTTCCGGTACTTCAAGTTCTCGGTCACAATGCGCTACAAAACACTACGAGAATATTGAGGAAAACATCTTAAACACTCAGTAACCAACGTATACAATGAAAAATCAGACTGTAATGGTGTCAGTGCGTAGACAAGAGATGTAGGTAACCAGCGCGCATGCGCGGAACGCCGACCGTAGCGCTGCGGCGGCGGAATCACGAAACGGTACTGACTTAAAAAACATGCCTCGTACAATCAAGATTTCTCTAGAATGTACCGCTTATGTCTTTATTTGTTTGGCATGCCTTTTATCTCCACGCTATGTTTATCTCCTTATGCAAGCATTTTATCTCCGCCCGCCTCCATCCGTACTTTATCGCTTCCACACCACTCTTTCATAAACAATGGGCTCGCGACAATAGATATTTTTCCTTTTCTTCTTTCTCGACTAACCATTTTTTTAATTATTTCCGTTTATTTTCTTATATGTTTTCTCTAGTTTTACACATATTCACAATACGCATAAATACCCATGCCGAAGGTGGGACTGGAACCCGCGACTCTAGAGACATACGCTCTAGCGACCATAGCTACGAGGGCCGGCTTTGTTCACATTTAATGAACCAAATATATTTAATTTCCTTTTAATATGTTACTGACAAGTAGGTCCTTTTACTGTTAGACCTGAATAATCTTTGTAAAGAGTCGAATTATCTCTACAAAAGTCAATTTGACACAAAAACACATCATTACGCCATACTTTTGTTACTGAAAAGTAGACCTTTTGCTATTAGAGTTGAATAATCTCTGTAAAGAGTCGAATTATCTCTAGCAGAGTCAATATGAGACAAAAACACACCATTACGTGATACTTTTGTTACTGAAAAGTAGACTTTTTTACTGTTAGATATGAATAATCTCTGCAAAGAGTCCAATTATCTCTACCTGAGTCAATATGAGACAAAAACACATCATTACGTGATACTTTTGTTACTGAGAATTAGACCTTTTACTGTTAGACATGAATAATCTCTGTAAAGAGTCGAATTATCTCTACCAGAGTCAATATGAGATAAAAACACACCATTACGCGATACTTTTGTTACTGAAAAGTAGACCTTTTAGTGTTAGACATGAATAATCTCTGTAAAGAGTCGAATTATCTCTACCAGAGTCAATATGAGACAAAAACACATCATTACGTGATACTTTTGTTACTGAGAAGTAGACCTTTTACTGTTAGTCATGAATAATCTCTGTAAAGAGTCAAATTATCTCTACCAGAGTCAATATGAGACAAAAACACATCATTACGTGATACTTTTGTTACTGACATGTAGACCTTTTACTGTTAGACATGAATAATCTCTGTAAACAGTCGAATTATCTCTACCAGAGTCAATATGACACATACACACATCATTACGTGATACTTTTGTTACTGAGAAGTAGACCTTTTACTGTTAAACATGAATAATCTCTGCAAAGAGTCGAATTATCTCTACCAGAGTCAATATGACACATAAACACATCATTACGTGATACTTTTGTTACTGAGAAGTAGACCTTTTACTGATAAACATGAATAATCTCTGCAAAGAGTCGAATTATCTCTACCTGAGTCAATATGAGACAAAAACACATCATTACGTGATACTTTTGTTACTGAGAAGTAGACCTTTTACTGTTAGACATGAATAATCTCTGTAAAGAGTCCAATTATCTCTACCAGAGTCAATATGAGACAAAAACACATCATTACGTGATACTTTTGTTACTGAGAAGTAGACCTTTTACTGTTAGACATGAATAATCTCTGCAAAGAGTCGAATTATCTCTACCAGAGTCAATATGACACAAAACCACATCATTACGTGACAGTTTTGTTACTGAGAAGTAGACCTTTTACTGTTAGACATGAATAATCTCTGTAAAGAGTTGAATTATCTCTACCAGAGGCATATATGAGACAAAAACTCATCATTACGTGATACTTTTGTTACTAAGAAGTAGACCTTTTACTGTTAGACATGAATAATCTCTGCAAAGAGTCGAATTATCTCTACCAAAGTCAATTTGACACAAAAACACATCATTACGCCATACTTTTGTTACTGAAAAGTAGACCTTTTACTATTAGAGTTGAATAATCTCTGTAAAGAGTCGAATTATCTCTAGCAGAGTCAATATGAGACAAAAACACATCATTACGTGATACTTTTGCTATAGAAAAGTAGACCTTTTACTGTTAGATATGAATAATCTCTGTAAGGAATCTATCTCTACCAGAGTCAATATGAGACAATAACACATCATTACGTGATACTTTTGTTACTGAAATGTAGACCTTTTACTGTTAGACATGAATAATCTCTGCAAAGAGTCGAATTATTTCTACCAGAGTCAATATGAGACAAAAACACATCATTACGTGATACTTTTGTTACTGAAAAGTAGACCTTTTACTGTTAGACATGAATAATCTCTGTAAGGAATCTAATTATCTCTACCAGAGTCAATATGAGACAAAAACACATCATTACGTGATACTTTTGTTACTGAGAAGTAGACATTTTACTGTTAGACATGGATAATCTCTGTAAAGAGTCGAATTATCTCTACCAGGGTCAATCTGAGATAAAAACACATCATTACGTGATAGTTTTGTTACTGTAAAGTAGATCTTTTAGTGTTAGACATGAATAATCTCTGCAAAGAGTCGAATTATCTCTATCAGAGTCAATATAGCAGGTCAACTACGTGAGCTGTTCAATAAAGAAACATCACATTTTTTTTTTTTTTTTTTTTTTTTTTTTTTTTTTTTTTTTTTTGACAACGTACCTTTACTCATCCTCATAATTTTGATGGTCCTTCTCAAAATAGTCTCCCCTGAATACGATGCACTTGTCAAATCGATTCTGCCAGTCTTCAAAGACATGCTGGAAACCTCTTTTGAGAGATCCTTCAAAATTGCCACCGCAGCCTTCACCACTGCTTCTGATGACGGATAATGCCTCCCTCGAAGGCGTTTCTGCAAGTTAGAAAATAGAAAAGAGTCACATGGGGCATGAGGGACGCACTTCACGTTGATTTTTGCAAGGTATTCAGCAACAACATTGGCAATATGCGGCTGCGTATTATTGTGGTGCAGCATCCAGCCTGCTTCACGGAAATGTGGTCTTTTGCGCCTTATATGGACTTACAATGTTTTCAGGATATCCCTGTAGTATTGTCCAGTTACTGATTAGTGTGCAGATACAACATGCTGATAAACCATTCCATGAATATCCTAGAACTGGATGACCATAACTTTCCCAGCAGAAGCAACTACTTTTGCTTTTTGCGGGGGTTGGTGATGAAGGAGATTTCCACACTGAGCTCTGCTGTTTGCTCTCGGGATCAAAATGGTGTAGTCAAGTTTCATCAGCAGTGATTACGATTGAAAGAAACTCCGGATCTTCCTCTAACATCAACTTTAACTGCATGCAGACCTGCATGAGAATGTCCTTTTGTTCGGGAATCAACAGTCTTGGAACCCATCGCGCATAAATACATCACCATGTGTAATGTTTCTGTCACCAACGTGTGGGTGGTACCCAATGAAATGTTCAGTATTTCAGAAAGTGATCTTAAGGTAATTCGTCGATCCTCTCTCACAATGGCAGCAGCAGTGTTGATGTTTTTTTCCGTAAGAGCAGTAACTGGAGCACCGGGTCCACCTTCCTTTGAAATTGATTGTCTCCCCTCTTTAAACATTTTGAACCACCTTCGAGCTGTGCTGTAGGGAAGAACAGACTCTCCATAGGCCTACTGTAACATTATATAGGACTCAACTGAAGATTTGTTGAGACGAAAGCAGAATTTCAAGGCCGCATATTGTTCCAGGCGTGTTACCTGCATTGTAGCGGTAGGCGATACTGAACATATCTGAACTTGCCTTGTTCTCACAGGCGGGAACCAGGAGTACCAACAATGAAACTACTACGGCGTGTTTGTTTCATATTAAGCTAACAGAATATAATAAGATTGAATTTTAGTGCAAAAAATAGTATGACCGTAAAAAATTATGATCATTCTTTATTGAACAGCCCTCGTAGAAGAATAAAGTTAAAATTTGCGAGACAAAAACACATCGCCTACTCTAATATGGTGTATTATATTTCAATCTCTTTGACTATCGATTATTCCGATGTTCAATTTTTCTTTAGTTATTTGAAAAACATGAAAGAAACATACGACTATAAAATCACTTTCTCGAAAATATTTGTAAGACTTTTTGAACTGAGTGATGTCTTAAGACATAAATATTCTTTGTTATAAATTGTAGATGACTTTTGTGACCTTAAAGTAAGACTATTCGAGGTTATCGAATTTCTTTAGATATAAAACTTTCGACGCCTGAATCCCTCATTTTGACATACAGTTTACCATTTGTTATTTATGCATCACTATAGTTAACGCTAATCAATGTATCCAATATAATTGTACACCTACTAAAAATATCGATTGTAAATCTTCTGTAAAACAACTTTTAATGTTGTCATAATTCCTGTGTTTAACTTTGTTTTAGAACGATGTGTTGGACGCTTTACTCACAGAGTTCCCATGGACTGTGTCGTGTTCTAATGGCCCACGTTGCTTTGGCAGCCTGTATATCTAATGTATGAAACAGGTGTGCTTTTCTTTTTGGTCAGCCTCTAAATCTGAACCTGGGTTAATTTATGTCTCAAGCAGTTAGAGAACTCGAAGAGGAATCCCCATTCCTTTTCTCTCTTTCTTGCTCTTCATTTATTGGAAGAAGCAGGAACTCAAAGAAAACAAAAAACTATCCTGCCGCCTAATTAAATACTGGCAGATTAATAATATTATACTCCAGTCTCAACATAACATGTATGCATAGGTAAGCCATTAGTTAGGCTACTCTGAATCATATACGTCTGAGGTTCGTGTGGAAACGCTAAAATTAAAAAGGACACTGCTTGTGTGGCTTTTTACCTTTAAAATATGACTAAAAGGACACACACAGACACACACTATTGGTCTAAAGTTTTCTATCACCTATCACAACTATGCAGTGATTAAATACTTCCATTTGAAAGACTTAACGCCTAAAGAAATCAAGGAGGAAATGCACAGTGCATTGTAAGACTCTGTCCCTTCATATAAAATGATTATATGGTTGTAGAGTTTAAAATGGAACCCACGAGCACTAATCCTTGTTTTAAATAAGCTTGCCCCTATCTCTTAACGGTCACGTGACCTAATCACCTCTCATTGGCTGCTGTTGTGGTGTAGGCTGTTGTGCGGTAAAAATTAGTTCGTTATTTAATATGGTGATATATTTTTATGTTGGAAGCGAATTGTCAAATTTATATTTTCGTAACTGTTTTAATTAAATATATTGCGCAACAGAGCTGATTTATCTGAAATGCATGTTAATTCTTACACGAAGTAAAGAGGAGGTTCCTTTGGTCTCAAGCACATGACACGATAGCACGTGATTTAGCGGTAGTGATGAAATATTTGTTTATATGACTTCTATCACTGACCTTGTTTTGAACTGGATTAGTCATATATCGCCATTCGAAGGTGTGTTGTACCGAGAGCGACAGCTAAATTATTTTATTGGTTGTTTATTGTGCGTGTACTTATTATATGTACGAGGGCTGTTCAATAAAGAATGATCACAATTGTTTTTGGCAACGTACCTTTACTCATAATCATAATTTTGATGGTCCTTCTCAAAATAGTCTCCCCTGAATGCCATGCATTTGTTACATGGTTTCTGTCAGTCTTCAAAGACATGCTGGTAACCATTTTTGAGATATCCTTCAAAATCGCCTCCGCAGCCTTCACCACTGCTTCTGATGATGGATAATGCCTCCCACGAAGGCGTTTCTTCAAGTTAGGGAATAGAAAAAGGTCACATGGAGCTAAACCTGGACGATAGGGAGGGTGAGGGATGCACTTCACGTTGATTTTTACAAGATATTCAGCAACAACTTTGGCAATATGCGGCCGCGCAATATCCTGGTGCAGCATCCAGCCTGCTTCACAGAAATGTGGTTTTTGTGTCTGATATGGACCTGGAATGTTTTCAGAACATCCCTGTAGTATGTCCTGTTACTGATGTGTGTGCAGGTACAACATGCTGATAAACCATTCCAATAATATCTAAGAATGAGATAACCTTAGCTTTCCCATTAGAAGCAAACACTTTTGCTTTTTTGGGGGTTTGTGATGTAGGAGATTTCCACACTGAGCTTTGCTGTTTGCTCTGAGGATCAAAATGATGTAGCCAAGTTTCATCAGCACGACTTTTAAAACTGAAAGACAAGCAGTTTTGCAAGGTATGTATGCTGGTTTAAAAATCCCAGTGGAAAAGGACGAAGGCCTTTCATTATAAACTTTTTTCAGTTTCATTGCTGATTCATTCAGTTTCAACTTGCTCAGTTTCTTTATAAACTTCTATTTTTGCATGCATTCATATTCTTATTTGTATGATTTTATCAATCTTCCTGACAATTATTATGACGTTTACTGCAGGTTTAAATGTGACGGGAAGGCACCCCCAATGGCGCGAAAGCATTAGCCAATTAGGGTGAGGGGGGAAGGTAGTTGCATGTAGAGTAATACATATCAGCGGGGCAAGATTATATGAAACAGAGAGTAGTGATGAGCCTCGCTCTGCAACCCCCCCCCCCCAGGGGCCTACTTCGGTAGGTATGGGTTTGGCGCACCCGGGGTCCCGAGCCAACAGTCTCCCTCGTGTGGGCTCCTCTTTGTGGTTGAGGGAGACGGTCAAGAGGCCCACCCACGTGTAGGCCGTGCGTGGAGACCCGTGGAGAAGATTTTTAGATTCGTGTCTAGTTTAGAGCTTAGGATTTAGTGAACGAAATTTTTAGTAGGTTTTGATTGATGTTTTTTATGTAAAGTGTATTTTTAATAGGTTTTGTTACACTTGTATAGTTTTTAGAAAGTTTTATGTCTGGCTTTTGCCATGACTAGTTTTTTAAAGGGCGCTGATGACCGCCGTAGTTGAGCGCCTTTATATATATATATATATATATATATATATATATATATATATATATACATACATATATATATCATCATCATCATCTCGCTCTGCACGTCCTGTGGAAGTCGCAGCTCCAGAGATCATTGAAGAAATTCATCGTTTAGTACTGGAAGACCACAGATTAAATTTGTTTGAGGTAGCAGAGTCTGTAAACATATCATAAAACGTTCAGGTAATATTTTAAGTAATATTTTGGGCTTTCACAAGGTCTGTGGCGTGTTTGTTGACACCTGATCAAAATTACAAAGAAAAACTGTTTCTGTTAATAATTTGAAACTCTACCATAAAAATCCCAGTGAATTTTTGCGACGGCTTATTACCATGGATGAAACTTGGATACATCACTACACTCCAGAAAGTAAATAACAGTCAAAACAGTTGACTGCGCCAGGTGAGCCAACTCCAAAGAAGACAGTCAATTTTGTCAGCTAACAAGGTTATGGCCGGTGTTTTCTGGGATGTACAGGGAATTATCTTTATTGATTAGTTGGAAAAGGATAAATGTATCACTGGTGACTGCTACGCAAGCTTACTGTGCCCGCTCCGGTGGCGTAGATGGTAGCGCGTCTGCCTCACGTTCAAGAGGTCCCGAGTTCGAATCTCGGTCAGGGTGAGCTACCTGGATAAGGTTTTTCCAGGGTTTTCCCTTATCCTTAAAAGATTAATGTCGGGTAGCTCCAAGCTCCATGAATCCTGGACACATTTGAGAATCATTTCACACATTTCGTTCACCGTCCGACGATATTACTTAATGTTGGAGGACGTAAAATTAAAAAAAGAAAAACTTACTGCAACGTTGAGTGATTAGGTATAAAGAAAAAGTCCTCATTTGGCAAAGAAAGAAATTTTCTTACTTCACGACAATGCTCCGGTCCATTGTTCAGTTGTGCAACTTAAAGTTGGAATTGCTTGAACATTCCCCCTATTCGCCAGTTCTAGAACTCCGAGACTAGCACTTGTTCCCTAACCTCAAAAATTACTTGAAAGACGAAGATTTCACAGCAACGAGGAGTTCATTAATGCAGTAGACCATGATAAATCGCGCTACAGAGGTGATTTAATTAAATTATAACACCAATATGACAAATGCATTAGCCTTTCTTGAGATTATATTGAGGAATAAAGAAAAAAAAACTTAAAATATTTTGTTTTATTATGAGGCCCGGGACATATCAGCAGACCCTCGTGTTTGCAGGTTAATTGATCTGAAGAATTGATGTAATTTAATTGTTTGCTATGGAGTTAATAAATGTTAAATTTGGAATAAACGTTCAGGTACCAGGAAGTGTAAGCGTGTGTATGAACTGCTCGTAGAGGACTGCAACACACCTATTTTACCAACCTGTTGCAGTAAGCACAGCTACGCATGTTAGTTGTCTTAAAAACCTTGCAAAAAGCACTTGTTAGTGTAATATACAAGTTATGGGTGGTCCTAGCACATTCAAAAGGATATTACCAATTACGACACCCAACAACGTACAGCAAAATATAAGAACATCACTTTACGATGTTCACTTTTTTCTTACGCCTTACAATCTGAGTTGCTTGTAGGTCATGTTTACTGTCCTATATTACTCTACTGTACAAAGACTTCTCTGACATTTATCTCCCTATGCTTGTCACAAACGCTCACTAGATCTAACCTTTATTCCTAACAAGGGCTTGTGTGTGTTTTTATATCTTCCTGATGATATTTACACAGAACTAACCTAGAATTCCAACCATGAATTCACTCAAATCAAATTCTTATAAACCAAAGCCACCTGGTTTCCGATTCCGGGAGCTTCTTAGACAGCTTGATACTGAAATGCCCAAGATGTATCCCAAGGGGGAGATGACATACCCTCCTTGGTTGTGTAGAGCGTCCCACGTAGATCTGGGCATGACTAAATATGATAAATCTACCATGTCTATGTCTAGTATTCGCACTTGTTTTTTTAGAATTTTTATCGCGATATCAGGACCATTTTATAATTTATACTGATGGCTCCAAGAGCTCAAATGGTATTGGTTGTGCTTACGTGTGTGGAACCGAACCGTATACATTCGGATTCCGTACTAGCACTTCCATTTATACTGCAGAGCTTTATGCAATATACCGGGCTATTTTACACGTACGTAGACGAAAGTTGGGGAACTGCTTAATCCTGAGTGATTCCCTCAGCGCACTTCAAAGCCTACGGCAGCTGTACAACTACCACCCTATTGTGCAGCGTATACAGGATGCTCTCCACGTTTTACACGCTTCTGGCGGTAGCGTGGTGTGTGCATGGATCCCTGGTCACGTAGGCTTGCAGTGGAATGAAATGGCGGATTCAGCAGCCAATACGGCTACCATGAAGCCCAGGCTTCGAGTACCATATGCGACATCGGAAGATTTTAGGGCCGAATTACGGAGAGCTGTGCAAACCTGCTGGCAGGAAGCAATAATAAACTAAGATTTGTGAAAAAACTTCCTTTTCCCTGGGTTACCTCCTGTCGTTCATCTCGTCGTGAGGAGGTGAGTTGTTGCGCATTGGGCACTGCTTTTTTACTCATGGTTTTCTATTCAGAAAGGAGCCTGCTTCACTGTGTCCGTTTTGCCTCCCTCTATGAGAGGGTAGAGCCAAAATGAAAAATCCAATGCCATAGCCGGGATTTGAACCACGGATCTTCTGGTTTCCGTCCAGCCGCTCTAACCATTTGAGCTACTATGGCCAACGTGCCAACATGACATTAAATTCTCCAACTGACTCGTGTTTCTCCCGGTAAACCACTAGGAGATCTCATAAACACATGAGACAACTACCTTAATGACGACTTACTATGCTGTAAGTACTTTAAGGCCCGGGCTCTATAGTAAACCACTAGGAGTTCTCATAAACACATGAGACAACTACCTTAATGACGACTTACTATGCTGTGAGTACTTTAAGACCCGGACTTTATAGTAAACCCCTAGGAGTTCTCATAAACACATGAGACAACTACCTTAATGGCGACTTACTATGCTGTAAGTACTTTAAGGCCCGGGCTTTATAGTAAACCCCTAGGAGTTCTCATAAACACATGAGACAACTACCTTAATGACGACTTACTATGCTGTGAGTACTTTAAGACCCGGACTTTATAGTAAACCACTAGGAGTTCTCATAAACACATGAGACAACTACCTTAATGGCGACTTACTATGCTGTAAGTACTTTAAGGCCCGGGCTTTATAGTAAACCACTAGGAGTTCTCATAAACACATGAGACAACTACCTTAATGGCGACTTACTATGCTGTAAGTACTTTAAGGCCCGGGCTTTATAGTTCGGACCACCATTAGGTACAATTAATGGACATTAATTGTTCTTTCACAGCCGACATAACAATGGTGTATGAAATGCATAGCAGTAAGGAGAGAAGGTGCAAATTTATTCTGTGAAGTAATAAAAATGCCAGCGCCTCTCTGAAAATTCATGTTCCATAGTCGTCGTCGACGGTACTGTAGAGAAAGCTTAAGAGGATGCATGCAAAGGGAATAAAAGAACAAAACAATGCTGTGGATACTGACCTATCTGTGAGCTGTAGATGAAACGTCGTCATACTTCACTCCATCGTGTATCCAAGAACAACCAGAGCTTTAGAAGCGCAAGAAAACAGACACAAACAAATCAGTGGTTTGTATCACTCCGCGGCCACGTGCATTCACAGTAACACAACACATTGTTACCAAATAAGCGTTTTTAAGCGTTAAAAGGAGTATTCATTTGAAATAAATATAAATAGCATACAGTACACTAGTTTAGGAAAATTAATTGCTAATTACGTCATAATCTGAGCTAGAAATTGGTCTTTTCCTGCCGGGAATTCTAACCTCACTTTACTTACGCTGTAAATACTAAATGACAAGAGTGAAGAACGGAGCACGAAATTTCATGCTACAAGATTCGAAGGGGGCTTTGGAAACAGCAGTGATGATTCGAGTAATATTTACAAGTTTCATTAAGTATTGTGACTGTATATCAAATACCTGGGAGTGGGGCATTCCTGTGCATTCAAGTTAATTATGGAAAGTGAACCTTTTGGTGACAAGAAGGTAGACAAACTTGAATGCAATTTTCATAGAGAAGAGAATGGGGAAAGATGGCTAACGCTTACAAGGGAAATGAAAGGTAAACTTCTGGAAGGTGGTAAACCTCTTGGTGTCAAAGGAAGGAAACTGATAACCCGCAGAATTAAAATTTACATTGGTTATGTAAGGGCCGTGCAGTAAGCAGTCTGGACAACATACTTTCATAAACTTTCAACCAATCAACACGGATTATGTCTCAATAGTGAGTCAATCTGACGTCGTTATATGAAAGCTCAATAGGTTAGAAAATCATGCAAGCACAAATCACTGATCAGTTATGTCTGTAATTAATGCAATAAAGACAGCTCATAGATTCCTTGCAAATACTGAGGAACTGCAAAAACACAAATATAAATGAAAATTTGAACAATCTTATTCGGAATGGCTGCCCCAAAACTATATTTGTGTCTGCAAATGTTAACAGAATAACAAGATATGGTGCTGTTCTTGTTAATTTTGGCAGGACAAAGACTATACCCACAGTCCAACGGTATTTATGGAAACTTCTTCAGGAATTTGACGTACGACTAAGCATTCAGTTAAGTCTGCTATGAAAAATGTCAGAAAAGAAGCTATACAAACGAAAAATTTAAAAAGAAAACCTTCAAAGAATAAAGACGAGGCTGTCTATTGGTGCGATTTCATATTGAAAGATTAGGCATTTAAAAATAAACATATTTTAATGCCTAAACTGTGTTTTAGAAACATATAGCTTTCAATATTATTGTACCCTTTTATTGTGACATTTTGCACACACTTTTAGAATGATAATACCTTTAATTTACTGCAAATGCAGCTTGAAATTAATTTGTAGTGATTTATTTGTGTTTAAAAGCTTGAAAAATATATTAGCATTTAATTTATTTATTTACTGATTATATATATATATATATATATATATATATATATATATATATATATATATACAAATAAATGAATTACGTTTGTTAATTGCATAACAACTCGAGAATGGCTGAACCGATTTGCCTAATTTTAGTTTTGTAATATTTATAGAAGTCCAATGAAGGTTTAAAAGATGAGAAAGAAACCTCAAGTGATAATAGACCGGGTTATTAACGAAATGTAAAAGTACACATGCAAAATTTTAAGGAACACATACACCATCTTTTGTTTTAGACAAAGAAAAGCATTACATGGTAGAAAGATATTCCACTTCTTGCCAAAGTCTTCCAAAATATTTCACTTACTTACCATATTTTATTAAATAACGTTTATCTTTTGTTACCAAGACTAACATTTTTTATGTAGCATTGATATCACTTACGAAATTTAGACACGAAATTAATTTTTGAAGGCACTCTAACACTATAAATGTTTAAACACAGACAGTTGTAGTCAAGTATTGTTGAATCTTTGGGTACCTTCTTTATAATTTGTGTTTGTGAATTCGTGAAAGTGAAATGAATTTACACAAAATTAACTGAATTCCTTTGTGATTCCGATGATTGCAATGGATTTATCTTTTGAGTTTAAGCATCTACAATTTCCTGTGTGTTTGGTCTTTGCGATGACTATGAATAAATCACAAGGGCAGTCGTTGGAAGTTTGAGAAATCAACTTGTAGTTTCCCTATTTCTCTCTCGTGTTCGCACGTTGGAAAATTATCATCTTTGTATATTTACCTACCATAAAAAGACAAAAAATGTTTTTTACCAGAAAGATTTAAATTAATTAACTTAAGTGTTACTGTGTTATATTTAAGCTTTACCCCCAATTGCAGAATTAATAACTAATTCGAACTTTATCTATATGGATAAGTTCAGACAATTTTTAATGGTGGTACTAAGTTCGCCGGGGCAACAAGTAATAATAATTTTTAAAAAATAAAAGAATAAATTAGAACAACTAAGTACAGAATATTATTCTATGTAGACATAATAAAAGTACAAAATTCAAGCTGCATGACTTATTATAAATTTAGAAAGGTTTACATAACCATTTTAAAGCCTTCGCGTTTTGAAACTTTTAAATATGAAGTTAATAAAACAATTCTAAAAAAAAAAAGACAAAATAAACAAACATCTCTTAGGGAATTGTCACAGATTACAGTGTTCTAGATACATAATTATGGAGATAATTCACATTGCTATTATTAGGAGCAAATTAAGTGTCTCTCTCCCATTAAGTCTACTGTATTCTTCTATTTCCATGGTAACTACAAGAAAACTTTTAACTTATGACCAAATTTCAGCTTAAACTATCAATATTACTAAACAATTTCGTACATAACCTACTCTAAATGAAAAACAATGTAATATGGACAAGATTAAACGTCAGATTCAGCCACCATCCCATGAATAATGTAAGAGAGAAACATATCGAATTTATTTTAATATCTGTAATATGCAGACAATTGCGAGCTAAATGAAGTGCCAGTTGCAGAATGGTATCAGAGTAAAAGTGACATAAGCCAAGAGATACATAAATAATTCATTAAACATATACGGGGGGCTTTGAGAGTAGCCTCCATTATCACAACATATCGATTAATGCTCTCCCGCCGCGAATATGATAAATTTCCTGCATTTATATGCAAAATTAATGCACAATGGGCCTTAATATCGTGATGGAAATTAAACTTTGCAACTTTTTAGCATGCAAATGTGATAGAAATAGTCGGCCATGCATATTTACGTATCACAACGTAAAATAATAAACCGACCTCAAAGAATGCGCGCTTCTATTTGAAATAATAAAAGCTACACTGTTCATTGCCGCAGATTCAACACAAAGTAATTATATGGCATCCTCAAACGGCGCTCTGTCCTCAGCTTTATATCAGTAAATAATACTGAGGAGGTCCGCAGCTACAGGGTCACAAATACACCAGCGCGCAGCCAGCACTACAAATAAACTCCTTAGATTCCCCTGCGGTGACGTGCAGACCAAGTTTGGAGGGTAAGTAGCACTAGATATCTAGGTGTAATAATAAATGAAAGATTGGAATGGGGGGAACATGTAAACTCGGTCACTGGAAAAGCCTGCAAAGCATTACACTTTGTAATGAGAATATTAAAACGCAGCAATGGGAAATCGCGAAAGTTAGCTTACACATCCTTAGTCCGACCAATATTAGAATATAGCGCGGCATGCTGGGATCCATATCGGGTTGGTCAAAAACAAGCACTCGAGAGAGTCCAAAAACGAGCAGCTAAATTTGTTGATAGAGGAATGCGATTTGAAAACCCTACAGGCACTGCTACCTCCTGGGAATCATTGGAGAAACGTAGAAAACGGGCAAGGCTATGTGCAATTTTTAGAGCATATAAGGGGGAACCTGCATGGAAAGATATAACAAAGCGGTTGTTGACACCATCATATAGGGGAAGGAATGATCACTCTAAAAAAATAAGAAATAGGGAACAGAAAACTGATATAGGTAAATTTTCCTTTACCAATAGAACAATTAATGACTGGAACAATTTGACTGCAGAATTACTGGAGACTTTGCCTCCAAATGTAAATAATTTCAAAGAGAGGTTAAAAAGAAATCCTGTATAGTTACCATAGTGCATGAAGGGAATTGTGTATATGTTGTAAGGAATTGTATATTATATTGTAAGGAGTTGTATATCATACTGAATTGTATATTATATTGAGAATTGTATATTATATTGACAGCGCTGCCACCGGGCCATGCTCTAAGCAGTGAAATAAAGTATCTATCTATCTAATACAAAAGATTGGAAACGGTTAAAAAAATAAATTTTACTTTAATCGAGGTAAACGTCTGTACATTGTTATATTAGGTATTTCCTTGTAGCTGGAGGGAATCTGGGAATACTGTGAGCGATAATCAAAATTTTAACGGCTGCGTGCTTTTAGGTGAGTGTAAAATTCCATTCTCTTTTAATGACGAGGAGGGAAGAAACACGAATGACTTGCTATTAAAGAAAAGTAAAATTGCTGAAAAACTAAAACCAATAATAAGAAATATCTCTGAAGTGATTAACTGCAAAATAGTGTTTTATGGGACTTTCGAGGTAAGTTGATGTTTTTAACAAGTACTAGTGCAAGTACCTAGCTTGAGAAACATCAAACCCCTACTCCCGTACTTAATTTTATCCGTTATCTAAGAAAAAATCGACCCTAACCATGAATTATAAAAATATTGTCATATGTTTGTTTCTTGTTTTTCAAATAACTAAAGAAAAATTGAACAACGGACGAATCGATAGTTAAATCTCTTTGACATTATATCAGAGTAGGCGTTGCTAAACAGTAATGTGTTTTTGGCTGGAACATTAAACTTGATTCTTCTGTTTGATCTGCTATATTGACTCTGGTAGAGATAATTCGATTCTTTGCAGAGATTATTCATGTCTAACAGTAAAAGTACTGGTTTACAGTAACAAAAGTATCACGTAATGATGTGTTTTCCCCCCTTATGATGGAAGATAAACAAAACTTTAGCTTGTGATATTTAATTGCTTGATCAGTGGCATTTTGTCTTTCTTTTGTGGCTTACGAGTTATTCTAAAGGCAGTCGGAGTAAAAGGGACTTCTAACGTTATTCCTAGATATGCAATTCAGAATGACCATCACATATGTCATAAAAATGTCCTTAATGTATTGAAACTTAAACAAACTCATTACCTATAGAAAAAATTAGAACTTTCGAAGTGTTTTTCATGCAGTCCATAAAGCTACCCTCTAGAAATCTTACGTATTTCATCCTTTAATCGAAATAGCTAGAGGCATTTTCTAACATTTCCCATATAAAGGACAGTGTTAAGGATGGAGATATTTTCGGTAGGATAGTCTGTATTGTCGTAGCTCCTGGCGACGACCGCCCCTTGTCTCCTCTGACCTCATTCTTCCTCCTGGAGATGCCCCACTTGGGGATATAGGTACAACAGAAAAAGTTTGGACCTTCGTGCCGAATCGCCTCCGTAGCGTAGTCCAGTCCAGTAGAAAGAGCATGCCAAAAGAACGCTTGGCAAAAAAATCTTGTACAAAGTATTGTTACAAAATGTTATTCTTCTGTTAATCCAAGTACAGTAAACTGTTTTGTTAGCTGACGGCTTTGAAATTCAATTATCTTTCCATCAACAGAAGGGGATAGGTGAAAAAGTAAAAAACGAATAATTAATTCCGATTTTAGTAAATTAAAAGCATTGTAATTTTTATATGGCTCATTAATTATACAAAAGTCTTCCAGAAAGTAGAGGACACTAGAAAAAAATGAGCAGCTATATATTTTTGTATTAAGGGACTTCCAAATATACTTATTTGCAGTGAAATGTTGGTATTGTATTCTTGAATGGATTGTGGAGAAAGCGAAGCAATAGTGAAACATCAACGAAAGAAAAGAGGAAACAGTTGACTGCCAACGTCAAGAAGTAATAATGATGTACCAGTAATGAGTCGAATGCAAGTAGTGAATGGGTGTTATGGCAAAGAGCGGTCAACATTAAATGAATTTGATCAGCAGGTAGTTATCTGCACCATCGTGCTGGGAGGAGAAGATGTGCAGTAAATTTGACACGACAGTACCCAGCAATAAATTTTGTACTCTCCCACAACGTTTATATCTAGTTTTCGATCCACATAAAGAGGTAGCCCGACCACTCCTGTGGGTCACACGAGGTCCAGCGCCTGCAGTCCTACTGAGGTCTCGTTAACGGGCTCTCATATGTTTTATTCACAGGGATGAGCTATGGCCAAGCCGTGTAGCTCGATCTCGTCTGTACAGTCTGCAGAGAAAACTTGATGTTCTCACGCCGGTCTGATGTAATTGTGTGCACTTAGACCAGTGCTGGAGTACTATAATATATATCAACCTAGTTTAATCCTGTTGTAAACATCTGGGTGGGAAGAGAGACAGACAGAGACAGATATATTGGGAGAGAAAACGCTTAAGCTGTTGATTGGCTTAGCGAAGTTAATTGACATTTTCTTTTATTTGCATACGTACGATAAACCCCTCCTTTAAGGACAATACTGTAAGTAGTTTTGTGATTACTGCTCTGTGACAGCTAATTTCGGAGAGTGAAAAGTATGCAAATGTTTCGAGTATTATAAACGTAATAGCCTCACATTTTATCTTTCTACTTCACTTATCACATAGATGTGTTCTGTATACTATATACAGATTAGACAGAAGACAGGTGAAATTATACACACTATTAACTTATTATGTTAAATTAAGTTGTATTTTATTTAACAATTACTAAAGGACACTGCTATTATATCGTATACCAGGCAGCTCTGTCACAACGAGGTCTGTATCGAGTTGAATGCTGATTAAGATGTTATTGTTTATAGTGTGGAGTTACTTCTGATATTTAACACTGTATTTCCTGTACATCTCGCGTACCTCACAAGCCCAAGAACACTTATGTATATACAGTTTAAAATCAGTAACCTTTCCATCACGGAGTAGGCCAGAGCTTCAGCTGAAATAAAACACAATCGAGGCAAACTTTAAAAAGTGACGAGAAGCGAATGATCGTACATTGTTATTTCGGTGCTTAAGCAAAACAGGAATCGTCTATAAAAAATTGAGAAAGAAACTGGTCATCTCCTCGGTGCTTCCACAAGTAGTGTACATAGTGTTAGAATGGAACAGCAAGCATCCAGAACTCTAAGAACACCGAGAAAATCGCGTAAATGTAAACAGCGCGTGGAGAAATACGACGATTTTACGAAAAGTGTTATACGCAGTAAAGTTCATGATTATTTTTTTAGAAATGAACCAACTCGTAGATTTAGTAAGTTAATGTGTAATCCAAATCTATTTATTCATTATCTAGAAGTTAGCACTGCTATACATCGTCCGATATGACTCAACGTCGGAGGAAATAAAATTACACATACACACATATGCATGTCTGCCTTTGCCTCAAGAGGTCCCGAGTTCGAATCTCGGTCAGGGTGAGTTACCTGGATAAGGTTTTTCCTGGGTTTTCCCTTATCCTCCAAGACGAATGTCGGGTAACTCTCAGCTCCATCTACCCTGGACTCATTTGAGCATCATTTCACCCAATTCATTCACCGTCCGATATAACTTAACGTTGGGGCGGACGTAAATTAATATATGTATATATATATACGAGGGGGACCCCAAAGAAACCGGACTCCGAGGGCGCTGCCACTCATAGACGTAGTGCAGGGTTCTCACGCTAGATGGTGTGAGTATATACCTTCATGAAACAGCTGTGCAGACGGCGTCAGTGTAGAGCTGAACGTACAAGTGTGGTATTGTGTTTCTCTGACTGTTGGCGGGTTACCTTTGCGAAGTCGTTATGGCAACTTTAAAAGAACAAAGAGTGTGTGTGTGTGTGTGTGTGAAATTTTGTTTCCTGCTTAAGAAAAACTGCAACGGAGGTACACCAAATGCTTCAGGAAGCTTTACAGGAGGACGCTATGAGGCGCACATAGGTTTTCGAGTGGTTTGCGCGCTTTAAACGTGGTGAGATGTGTGTTGAAGACCAAGCTCGTTCTGGACGCCCTTCAACATCGCGAAATGTGGAGAACATTGAAAAGGTCCGCCAAAAGATCAACGAGGATCGTCGCCAATCGATCAACCAAATTTCAGCAGCGACAGGAATCAGCTGAAGCTCGTGTGAGCGGAGGATTTGCACATGAGACGTGTTGCTGCTAAATTTGTTCCGCGCCTTCTCACACAGGAGCACAAAACCATCCGCATGAATGTGTGTCAGGACTTGAAAACAGAGATTGCACGTGATCCAAACTTCTTGAACAAAGGAATGTGTGTCAGGACTTGAAAACAGAGATTGCACGTGATCCAAACTTCTTGAACAAAGTCATTACAGGGGATGAGAGTTGGTGTTACGGGTATGACCCAGAAACCAAGCAAGCGTCAAGCCAGTGGAGGACTCGCAACTCTCCCAGAACAAACAAAGCAAGGCAAGTGAGGTCAAATGTGAAGACGATGATCATTGTCTTTTTTGATATTCATGGAATTGTGCATCGGGAATTCGTATTCCCTGGCCAGACTGTTAACCAGCACTTTTACTCGGATGTTTTAAGGCGTCTGCGAGAGGATGTGAGGAGGACACGCCCGGAGCTTTGGCGATCAGGTGACTGGTTTCTGCATCACGACAACGCACCAGTACACACGGCCTTGCGACCCACTATAAGGCATCTCAGAGGAGGTCTGTCGTTCCCCACGCTCCGTATTCGCCGGACCTAGCCCCGTGCGACTTTTTCCTATTTCCACGAGTGAAAAAAACGCTAAAAGGGGAGCTTTATGACGATGTGGAGGCGGTAAAAACAGCTTCGCAAAGTGCACTGGACAATATCAAACTTGAAGAGTTCCAAACATGCTTCCAACAGTGGGAAAAGAGACTTGACAAGTGCGTCGGATTTAATGGAGAGTATTTTGAAGGTGACTGAAGTAATTTTGTAAAAAGTTTTTATGACAACAATCCGATTTCTTTTGGGTCACGCCTCGTATATACCGCCAGTGTTGGAAAACTTATGTACGTGCATGTAGCGTCTAACACGTGGCGAGTTAAGTCAGCTCCGCCTTGTTGTTTACAGCAGGATTAGACTAGCCTGAGATAGAGTATACAGTAAAACCTGCATAGTGGACCGCTCATATGCCGGAAACCTGGAAAAACGGAAAGTAAATTTCGTTGCAGAGCTACTTCTCATGTACAAAACCAATTCGGAAAACTGCCGAACACGATAAAGGAAATATTTTCCGGAACAGTTTGAGTAAATAACTTGATTAAAATTGATTACTTTATGTAAATAGGTTACAACGTACTTATTTTAAAAAGTGAAATAATTTTGAGTTTGTTTATTTACGTTCTCCAACGTTGACATATCGGACGATGAATGAAATGGGTGAAATGATGTCGAAATGTGCCCACGGTCCATAGAGCTTAGAGTTACCTGACATTCGTCTCTCAGGATAAGGGAAAACCCCGGAAAAAACCTTATCCAGGTAGCTCACCCTGACCACTCGGATCCCGGAGGGGAGGGGATGCGTCCCCTGCAGCTGCCGTGGTGCGGGTGCTGCGGACCCTTAGCACTCGTGGTAAAGTCTGTTTTTTTAACGTGTGTGCAGTTCCCACTCAAAGGGACCTCAAAGGACCTGACCTTTCATCCCACTAATGACCGTCATAAATCTAGCTCCACACTTCAGAAATGGAACACTGACGTTGGGGACCAATAGCAACCCTGATTTATGAAAATGACAGTTGCATGTCTACTCCGCGTGGAGTCTCAGTTGCCAAAGTTCCAACTTCCAGTTGTTCTGTTTAATTAGGTGCAAGACGGTGATGTTAAATTTTTCAACCTTGTAGAGAGGACCGTCAGGAGGAGGGTCCATGTTGTAAAACGATTATGAGGGTTCCTCAAAGAAAGCGGCCGCCGTACACTTGCGTTGAGTAGACAGACTTTACCTCTGACGTTACTAGAGGAACCTCGAGCCGAACATTCTAGCCCCTCACTGATTGGGAGCCTTTAGGATTGGATTGGACTCGAGGGGGCAGTGTGTTCCCGACACCCACGGGAAATTGGGTACCTCCGGCCAGGCTACGGCTGCCCGGAGGGGGTAGAGGGTTGCCTAATAAGTCCCGGGTACTAGCCTGAATAGCTAGTAGAAGGTGTGCTAGATCACCGGTGGCTCTACCAAGGTTATTTGGTAGCCGGTGCATTTTGGATTGGCGCGTAAGTGGCGTATCCACTAACGTCCTGTCTGCCTTGTGCAGCGGGGGCGGGGCAGTTTATAAAATAGGTACTATCCTACGGTAGAAAACCAGAGATGCCCGGGTTCTAGTTCTACGGGTCCAGGACTAATTGGAATAGGTCCTCTGACTCAACCTGACCACACGGGACCTCTTAAACATGACGCATACACGCTACCGAGGCGGGTAATTTTGACGGTTATTGTGCTTGCAACAATTTCTATAAAGCAAAAAGGCATAAACGGCAATCCTTCAAGGAAAATAGAAAACAAAACATTAGCTCTCTCAACTGTCTTCCAACACACATGGTAAGTGTACAACTGTTTTGTAGTGTGTTCATTCTCAGTTGAGTTGTTTCAAGTGATCAAGTACGAGTAGAAGAAAACTGTGAACGTCCGTCATTTTTAAAACGTTCTAAAATTAACACATTATTGGAGGAAAAAATAAGGTTGTTGAAGAATGCGAAAAGAACAAGCGTCCAGCTAAAGAATTAACTGTATTGCTTAAGTGAGGAAAACTCAGGTTTATAAGATTTTGAAAAAACAAAAACTAAAGACGGGTGGCTAAAGGAACCGCAGGGCATTTCAAACGCACCACAAAATCTACAGAGTATGACGAGCTAAATCGTGCTGTGTTCGAGTGGTTTATTAGTGCACGCGCTAAAGTAATTCCCATTTCTGGACTATTATCAGACTCAAGGTTTAGAAACCACAAGAAAATTAGACAAAGACAATTTCAGAACTTCCAATAGATGACTCGAGAGTTACAAACATCGTCATTACATTGTTTTGAATGTTGTGTGTGGTGAAACAAATGATGTTGACATACTGACAGTTGAAGATCGGAAAGAGAAAACTGAAAACAAACTAGACGATAAACTACAATTATTGTTTATAAATTGAAAATATAATACATAATACATATCAGTCTAAATTTATACATCATTCCATATTATATGACTATTTCTTAATATCTTTGTACTCAAACACATCCCTCTGTAAGACGGGAACGTTAGAGAGGTTGTACTGACATACCGTGTGTGGCAAATGGTGAGGAAAATAGCGCACTATGAATACTGTTCTCGCTTGTCGACACAGGGCTCGGAGTATTAGTGGCTCTACAGTGATTCTAGCGCCCGCCTTGATAGCGTGTCTGTCGCACGTTCAAAAGGTCCCGAGTTCGAATCTCGGTCAGGGTAAGTTACCTGGATATGTTTTTTCCGGGGTTTTCCCTTATCCTGAAAGAAGAATTTCGGGTAACTCTAAGCTCTATGGACCCTGGGCTCATTTGAGCATCATTTCACCCATTCTATTCGTCTTATATGATTTAACGTTGGAGGATGTAAATAACAAAAGAAAGAAGCAAAGAAAGAAAGAAAGAAAGAAAGAAAGAAAGAAAGAAAGAAAGAAAGAAAGAAAGAAAGAAAGAAAGAAAGAAAGAAAGAAAGAAAGAAAGAAAGAAAGAAAGAAAGAAAGAAAGAAAGAAAGAAAGAAAGAAAGAAAGAAAGAAAGAAAGAAAGAAAGAAAGAAAGAAAGAAAGAAAGAAAGAAAGAAAGAAAGAAAGAAAGAAAGAAAGAAAGAAAGAAAGAAAGAAAGAAAGAAAGAAAGAAAGAAAGAAAGAAAGAAAGAAAGAAAGAAAGAAAGAAAGAAAGAAAGAAAGAAAGAAAGAAAGAAAGAAAGAAAGAAAGAAAGAAAGAAAGAAAGAAAGAAAGAAAGAAAGAAAGAAAGAAAGAAAGAAAGAAAGAAAGAAAGAAAGAAAGAAAGAAAGAAAGAAAGAAAGAAAGAAAGAAAGAAAGAAAGAAAGAAAGAAAGAAAGAAAGAAAGAAAGAAAGAAAGAAAGAAAGAAAGAAAGAAAGAAAGAAAGAAAGAAAGACCAGTGATTCTAGAGTAGAAATGAAAATCTTCCAGATTTCAACCAATCTAGGTAACCCAGGAAGCAGATGGAAGACAAAGTACATCTACTTCAACAGACAACTGGTAAAGTCTGTTTAGTTAACGCATGTGCAGTTCGGAGTCAAAGGAACCTGACACTCCCGCCCACTAATGACCGTCATAAATCTATCTCCACACTTCAGAAATGGAACACTGTCGTTGAGGACCAATACCAACCCTGATTTTCTTGAAGTGACAGTCGCATGTTTACTCCACGTGGAGTCTCAGTTGCCAAAGTTCCAACTTCCAGTTGGTCTGTTTCATTACGTGCAGAAATTCGTTGTGTGTCACGATGTGGAGACCGTGGGAGGGAAATGCAGTGGTAAATGCAAATGAAGTAGTAGATAAATTTCAGTCAAGTGAAAATCAAAGTGAAGACAATAGTGTGAATAACTGGGCCGAGTTATGTTACTGGAAAAGCCTCAAAAAACAAAGTTATAACGGGAACTGTTTCTAAGCAAATTCTAGCGTTTGTTTTGAACACATATAAATATGTTCTGACAAATAATCTTGGTAAGGGGTCGTGCAATGAACCTGATGATAAATTCTGGGTATTCACACAAATACAGTAAGAAATATTGTGACGAAAGGAATACCAAAGACGCCAATCAAGTGTGAAAACAAAAGGAAACGTTTCTCTAAAGTAGATAATATCACATGCGATTTAATTCGTCGAGAAATTTATAGATTCTATGCAAAAGGGAGAGCGCCCACCTTAGACGAATTGGTTGCACATTGCAAAAAATTTGTGATTTCCCTTATGGGCGCCACACTTTGCGCGTTCTCCTAAAGCAGCTGGGTTTCAAATACCGCACTTTGAATAAGAGAAGGGTTATTATGGAATCCAGTACATTTGTATATATCGTCAAAACTCGGCTGCGCCGTGGCTCAGTGGTTAGACCGCTTGGCTCTCACCAAGGCGGCCCGGGTTCGATCCCAGGCGACCGCAAAGTGAGATTCGTGGTGGACAACACGGCGCTGGGGCGGGTTTTCTCCGGGATCTCCGGTTTCCCCCACCATCTCATTCCACCGGTGCTCCATCTTCATCTCATGTATCATCAGTGTCATCGCCTGCGGTGCCGTATGTAGTAAACGCTGGCGTTAAACACCACACATTTCATTTGGAAAGTGGGGCAGTCTGCGGAGGTATAGCGCTTGGCAAGTAGAATGGCGTGTCTCGATTAACGGACAAACGCCGTAAACGGATGAACGCCGGCACCATCCTTGGTCGAGGCGAAGGTGTCCATTGGATTGAAGACTGTGAAGATTTTCAGAACAGTAACACATCGTCAGGCTACTCGGCCATTTCGACATGAGCTGAGATGGAAGATTTGCCAAATACACACTGAACACCGTGGTGATAGCAGAGAGCCTTCAGGGACACCGCCTCTTTGTGCCTTGAATGTATATGCTTTAAAAGTATGGTGTCTGAAGGAGCTGTGAAGGAAGTTGAGAAGCTGGGAGCTTGCTCGATATCCAGAGATACCACAGCTGTGAAGGTGCCCTACTGGAACCCAGATCTAACGTTGCCAGCATTCGTAGTAGCTACTGAGTGGTTGAGTGCCAAAAACGATATCCCAACTCACAGTCGGGGATGGTTTGAATGTCGCCCAGAACACTTGAACACTTTCGAGAGAGTTGAAAGTAAACTATGGATCAGAAGTTGGGACGGGGCCACCGGGTTCACCCGTACTTCAGCATGTAAATTGCTAGGGTCTCTCTATACACTGTTATAGTGTCCCATTGCAAGTCTCTTACTGGAAGGTGGTGGAGCATGAGGAGGGTCAACTGATCAGGCACGGGCACATGAAATTCACTTGGGCATATCACTGGGAGTCGTTCCGCGTGGATGGGTGGACATGGAAAGAATTGACGAATGCTCTCTATTAAGGTCTTCTCTTGGTCACAGAGCACTGTCAAGATAATGAAGGAAAACATGTTTTTAACTTGGAGATCATAGCTCAGGACTTGATTTCCCTGCCGAGAGAAGATGTACTGACCTCTACATGTAAGCACCCTAGGTGCAAAACATGGTCACTTTGTCCTTCCACGCTTGCACCTGGTGTTCGCGTAGGCATATAACCTGCTCAACAATCGTCACCTCAATCCTTGCTACATAACACAGGATGTTCCCAAAAGAAGGAGTAAATTTTCACGCCAACTGGCACAAATGATTTCAGATCTGCGGGAAGAGATATTACGGATTTGCAGCTTATAACATGTGCAAGTAATTTGTTCTAAAGGGATCTCAGACACAAATTGACAGGCTAACTTAAAGATATACACAACATTTTCCCAATCAAAAAATATGCATAACGTTAAAGCATACAATTCATGCAAATTAAAATATTCGTTGGCATTAAACTTTCTAGGCTTTACGTTATTTGGCTGAATTACGATATACACGGGTAGTATGTCGTTATTCATTTTTTCTCCTCCTCATGCAAAGTGAACTGAATTTTCAAAGCATTCCTTTAAAATATAAAAGGAAAATTTAAAACTACTTAACACAAAGGTTTGCATCTATTTAGTAAGAAGAAGACGAGTAAATTTTAAGCCTCCAATCACTTGACCTCTAAACCTGCATAAACTATGCTTACAAACACTTATTGCTTTATCTACTTCAAGATAAACATTATCTTATTGTAGTTACAAGAGAATACAGTAGACTTTAAGTGATAGTCAAATGTTTTAAACAGCTAGTCATGTGATGTATACATGACTTTCTCGACACTTGTACAAACACTTATTGCTCTATCGACTTCAAGATAAACATTATCTTATTGTAGTTACAAGAGAATACAGTAGACTTTAAGTGATAGTCAAATGTTTTGGTCGTTATGTGATGTATACATGACTTTCTCGACACTTGTACAAACACTTATTGCTCTATCGACTTCAAGATAAACATTATCTTATTGTAGTTACAAGAGAATACAGTAGACTTTAAGTGATAGTCAAATGTTTTGGTCGTTATGTGATGTATACATGACTTTCTCGACACTTGTACAAACACTTATTGCTCTATCTACTTCAAGATAAACATTATCTTATTGTAGTTACAAGGGAATACAATAGACTTTAAGTGATAGTCAAATGTTTTGGTCGTTATGTGATGTATACATGACTTTCTCGACACTTGTACAAACACTTATTGCTCTATCGACTTCAAGATAAACATTATCTTATTGTAGTTACAAGAGAATACAGTAGACTTTAAGTGATAGTCAAATGTTTTGGTCGTTATGTGATGTATACATGACTTTCTCGACACTTGTACAAACACTTATTGCTCTATCGACTTCAAGATAAACATTATCTTATTGTAGTTACAAGAGAATACAGTAGACTTTAAGTGATAGTCAAATGTTTTGGTCGTTATGTGATGTATACATGACTTTCTCGACACTTGTACAAACACTTATTGCTCTATCTACTTCAAGATAAACATTATCTTATTGTAGTTACAAGGGAATGCAGTAGACTTTAGTGATAGTCAAATGTTTTAAACAGCTAGTCACGTGATGTATACATGACTTTCTCTACTCTTGTACAAACACTTATTGCTCTATCTACTGCAAGATAAACATTATCTTATTGTAGTTACAAGGGAATACAGTAGACTTTAGTGATAGTCAAATGTTTTAAACAGTTGGTCGTTATGTGATGAATTGACAATTACATTCTCTTTGTATGGCCAAGAGATAAGGAAGCAAATAGAAACTTCGAATTTGGGCACATTACAAACAAACACACCCAGAAGCCATCTCTAAAAGTGTTCCTTTTTTGGCGGAGCATGGGTGAAATTTCAGAGATCTCACAGATGGCAGAAGTGTGGGTAAATGAGGCCAATTTTGTTAATTGACAGTTATGGAGCCAACTGTAACGCTGCGTTTGAACCCACATTGTCAGTAAGATTTTGCAGGGGAGTGTAAACCTGCTTCTGAGGCTAGAATGTACGAGGTGTGAGTAAGACAGAGAGAGAGAGAGAGGGAGAGAGAGAGAGAGAGAGAGAGAGAGAGAGAGAGACAGAGAGAGAGAGAGAGAGAGGGAGTATGTGTCAAGGTGTGGCTACATCAGCCAATTACCTCTTGCATTGCCATCTCCTACAAGGTGCAGATCACGCATAGCCTGCATCATGTCCCAGTGGATGCTGGACCTTTCATTTATGGTGTTTATTATCATTACCATTGTTATTATCATTTTTATTGTTAATGTCATTATTATTATTATTATTATTATTATTATTATTATTATTATTATTATTATTATTATTATTATTATTATTATTATTATTATTATTATTATTATTATTATTATTATTATTATTATTATTATTATTATTATTATTATTATTATTATTATTATTATTATTATTATTATTATTATTATTATTATTATTATTATTATTATTATTATTATTATTATTATTATTATTATTATTATTATTATTATTATTATTATTATTATTATTATTATTATTATTATTATTATTATTATTATTATTATTATTATTATTATTATTATTATTATTATTATTATTATTATTATTATTATTATTATTATTATTACTACTCCTACAACTACTACTATTAAACGACATTTTTATTTGTCAAAATGATGTGGTGATCTTTTAATTGTACGAGGGCTGTTCGGTAAAGAATGATCACAATTTGTTTTTGACAACGTACCTTTACTCATCCTCATAATTTTGATGGTCCTTCTCAAAATAGTTTTCCCTGAATACGATGCACTTGTCCCAGCGTTTCTGCCAGTCTTCAAAGACTTACTGGACACCATTTTTGAGATATCCTTCAAAATCGCTTCCGCAGCCTTCACCACTGCTTCTGATTATGGATAATGTCTCCCATGAAGGAGTTTCTTCAAGTTAGGGAACAGAAAATAGTCACATGGGGCTAAATCCGGATTAAAGGGAGGGTGAGGTATGTACTTCACGTTGATTTTTGAAAGATATTCAGCAACAACATTGGCAAATTGCGGCCGCGCATTATCGTGGTGCAGCATCCAGCCTGCTTCACGGAAATGTGGTCTTTTGCGCTTGATATGGACATGCAATGTTTTCAGAACATCCCTGTAGTATTGTCCAGTTACTGATATGTGTGCAGGTACAACATGCTGATAAACCTTTCCATGAATATCAAAGAATGAGATTGCCATAACTTTTCCAGCAGAAGCAACCACTTTTGCTTTTTTGGGGGTTTGGTGATGAAGGAGATTTTCACACTGAGCTCTGCTGTTTGCTCTCAGGATCAAAATGATGTAGCCAAATTTCATCAGCAGTGATTACGTTTGAAAGAAACTCCGGATCTTCCTCTAACATCAACTTTAACTGCATGCAGACGTGCATGCGAATGTCCTTTTGTTCGGGAATCAACAGTCTTGGAACCCATCGCGCACAAACACGTCTCATGTGTAATGTTTCTGTCACCAACGTGTTGGTGGCTCCCAATGAAATGTTCAGTATTTCAGAAAGTGATCTTAAGATAATTCGTCGATCCTCTCTCACAATGCCAGCAGCAGTGTTGATGTTTTCTTCCTTAAGAGCAATAACTGGAGCATCGGGTCCATCTTCCTTTGAAATTGATTGTCTCCCGTCTTTAAACATTTTAAACCACCTTCGAGCTGTGCTGTAATCAAGAACAGACTCTCCATAGGTCTCCTGTAACATTGTATAGGCCTCAACTGAAGATTTGTTGAGACGAAAGCAGAATTTCAAAGCCGCACATTGTTCCTCGAGTGTTACCTCCATTCAACGGTAGGCGATACTGAACATGTCTGAACTTGTCTGGTTCTAACAGACGGGGACCAGGAGTACCAACAATGAAACTACTACGGCGTGTTTGTTTCACATTAAGCTAACAGAATATAATATGATTGAATTTTAGTGCGAAAAATTATGACCGTAAAAAATTATGATCATTCTTTATTGAACAGCCCTCGGAATTTCGGTGTTCAACATGTTACATGTTTACTCTCATTGTTGGTAGAAAAGAAAAACGGATGTGTTGCATTAAGGCAAGGCTACACTGGTAGTTCCAACTTCTATAATAATAAATCTATTATTATGAAAATTTAGCCACATAATGGGATTATCATTTTAACCTTTCATGCATATTTTCATATTGCAACAAACAAATGGTTCATTAATTAATTATTACTTTTTTTGAAAATGTTGTAAAAATGATTTTCTACATAAAATATTCTACGCCTAAAATTGTTGGAGCTTGTAAGTTTAATTTTTGTTTTCGACTAGTACAGAGCAATTTGAAAAGATTCACAGTAACTTCTTTTATTTCTTAACACCATATAATTTTGAAAACATGAGCATTAACAGAAAAATGGGAATGTGAAGTTTCTTATTTACATATTATAGACCTATCCTGTAAGTTTCACCAAGTTAAATGACAGTCGTTGACGCGTGATGCATTTTGTATACTGAAAAGTGTTAGAAAAAGGTTTCTCAGAAAATTTATTTTAAAGTAATTATTGTTAATTTTAACGTTTGTTAAAGGTCTCTTTAGGTATTCACGTAATGGCCTAAATTGGTACAAATGCTAAAAATAGCATGCCATCTATTACTGCACACCCTAAGCTACCAAAAGAAAAGTGCACGTTTTCAACTTTTTCGGCGAATTTTCAGTATAGCCTTGCCTTAATATTATGGGAATTGGAAATATAAAATAACAAAAATGTGAGTGATATTTAAATATATTAAGAGATGGACACTGCGTTAAGGCTTTGAAATTCAGTTGTCTTCATATAAAGAGAGCAAGAGAGAGATAACGACTTCCCGTTTGAGAAAAAAGCATCTATAGGCAAATTAAAATCACCTAACAAGGAATTCTTTGAAAATAACTAAATCCAGAGTAAATGTATTTCATATATATTGAGGTTTCAACAAGATTTAGGTACCTACTTTATGCTAGCACACATAAAGAAATGCTTTTGTTAATATTTCCTTGTCATACAGTGATAGAATGGTAACTACATAAATTTGCTGCTATTAATAGTTTGATTTATAGGTTAATAAATATGCCTAACCATACATAAAAGGTAATATAATAAATAATATAAACATATTATTAATACTGGTTTAATTTAACATTTTAATAAAGTCTTTATGCATAAAATGATTGAAACAAATTAAATGTCAAGAAAATTAAATGATATTTCTACTCTTAAAAATAAAGGACGATTGATTATGATTTTTAAAAAATTACCTACTATATTTGGGTTAATAAACATTTTCAAAATTTATTTGAAGAATTTTTTGTAACTTTCTTTCCTCAAAATAAATGTAATATTAAAAATTCCTACATTTCTCAAAAAAAAGTTGAAATTATTCCTGGTAATAAAACACTAGCATTTGTCTAAATAAACTTAGAAACCAGAACGAAAGAACATTTTCGTAACATTAAGTATAAATATAAATTAAAATAATTACAAATCTATAATTTAAGTTTTAAATGTTAATTAATTTAAATTTTTAATTCTTTAATTTTATAATTTATATTAATACAAATGTAAATAAGTATAAATTTATAAGTATAAATTTCCTTGATTTAATAAATAAGTTTAAAAAATTAAAGAGTTTGGTATAACTTGGTTCCTCAAAATAAATATGATATTAAAAATTGGCTTCCTCCTCTAAAAAAGATAACATTCCCGATAGTAAAAAAATCTGGCATTTATGAGTTTAATTCTTTAAATTGCGACCAGGTTTACATTGGAAAGACAAAACGTAATTTAGAAACAAGAATGGAGAAATATTTTTGGAATATAAGGTATAAACAAACTGATAAATTGGCCGTAGCAAATCATTTTTGTCATTTAACAATAAAATAAATCCAGAAGTTAAATTATTAAAACAACTAAATTGTACGAAAGATCAGTTGTTTAAGAAAATATATTTATTTAAAGAAAATAGGAATCACGTAATGAATTTTGAAATACCGTCAATCAATTGTTTTGAAGCTTGTTTTATTTTCACAGTTTGGTAATACATACAAAAATATTACGACATCTAGCGACCGAAACGTTGACAACAATAGAAACAACTGACGTTCACGAAACTGGTTTCAACTCATTTCTGTGAAACTTTCATCAATTTCCTTAAAAGATAAATGAAGTTTGTTACAAATAATGATATTTTATGTAGAAGAATAAGAGTTTTGGGGGAATATTCCACACAGAGGGTTTTAGAAAGAATGCTGTCCTCAGTCACGTCCTCCCCCTCACGTGTATAAGCTCGGCCAAAGAGCTTTGGGTTGGAGATTATCAGTTCTGCACTAGCTACTCCAACCAGGATCCGTTGAGCCATTTCGATTAAAATTTCTCTCCCCCTCTCTCTCTCTCTGTCTGCCATATATTCGCACATGCTTCCCCGCTCATCCTGCACACGTCATCGGTTGTTTAAAGCCTGCCAATCCCTACCATGCTATGTATATATACATATGTATATAGCCAGCAACATATAAGCTATGAAATCCGATGGATTCCCTGCTCTGTACGTATAGAAACGCCAGCCACTGTGCATGCTTCAGTGCATAGAACTGCCCTCATTTTCTCTGCTCTCTAGGCACTCAAAACCAAACAAGGATTATTTCTAAAAACCTTAAATGACTTTATTCTTTTTTTAATATACCCTTCTTTAATATTTTTACATTATATTAAACAAATCTCTAAAATAATGATACCACCCCTCACAAACCAGGTTTTTGTAGTGTTCCATTCCTTCATACCATTACAAACAGTAATTTCACTTATTTTGGGAAAAAAAGGAATCACAAAGTAGTAAGTCAGGGCTGTGTAATTTTGTAATGTTTACCATTAGGTTATCCAGTTACTCAGCTGTTACTTCTGTTGTATGTCCTGTGGTCTTTTTGGCCATCCAAACATTCTGCAATAATCGCCAGTAACGGTGCGCCTTCTAATTTTATAATAGCAATACGATATATTTAAAATTAGTCATCTTCCTACCAACACACTGTAGACTTAGATTATGTTCGAAACACACATTAAGTCAATTGGCATTTGTTTTCAGTATCACAACACATTCATCATCAATAACGATATTCCAAATCAAATTTGAACTGTCACCTTGTAATGTTTCCAGAGTTTTTCTGTACCAATCAATACGTTGTTGTTTTTGATCGTTAGTTTATGACACAAAGTCTTCTCACGTCTAACTAACAGTTCTTGAGGTTACACCTCTTTACCAGTTATATATTTCTTGACATTCTAGGCATTAATTCCCATTTTAAAGCGTAAAAAGATAATAGCACGGAAATACCCTTTTTGTTGAATTTTTATTTCAATTGCTCAGCACAGTTGATACCATACAAATTGTGGAGCTATATACATAATATACATAATAAAATTGAAGTATACAAGGAAAGAGGATACTCCTATTAGAGTCCTCAAGCAAATTGGTCTGTTTTGTTTGAGTATAAATTAAATAACTTCTTCATTACAGAATAAATAAACATTATAGAAATAAAATGTCCTGCGGCAAGCGTACCTTCAGTCTTAGTGCAGCATCCAGGCGACGTCCCAGTTGGAAGAATACGAAAAACGTGATTAATCAAGTATATTCTTGAGTGAAAACAAAATTTTTAAGTTACAATAATTTACTATTAGATAAAGTCAGACAGAATACGCAAAAAACTGGAAAACCAATTGGAAAGTGACAATCAAATACACATCATTCACTTGTTTTTAAAAACACGACATTCAACTTTTGTTTCCGAGTTTTTGTTAAGTTTCAACATGATACGCCACCACTAGCACAAGGCTTCTGCCATCCTAAATTAATATCAATTTGTCGAAAGAAAGAAAAAACTCATTCCAAAATATAAATAAGGGAGAAAGATAAATAGAAAGTCAATTTCAGTTATAAACTCAATATATAATAAGTGTCTGCCTCACGGTCAAGAGGTCCCGAGTTCGAATCTCGGTCAGGGTGAGGTATCTGGATAAGATCTTATCCTGAAAGACAGAATATCAGGTAACTCTAAGCTCTATGTGCGCTCTACTTATTTGAACATCATTTCATTCATCGTCCAATATGACTTAACGTTGGAGGTTTTCTCTTATCCTAAAAGATGAATGTATGGTAACTCTAAGCTCTGTGTATCCTGTACTCATTAGAACATCATTTCATTCATCGTCCGATATGACTTAACGTTGGAGGTTTTCTCTTATCCTAAAAGATGAATGTCTGGTAACTCTAAGCTCTGTGTATCCTGTACTCATTAGAACATCATTTCATTCATCGTCCGATATGACTTAACGTTGGAGGTTTTCTCTTATCCTAAAAGATGAATGTATGGTAACTCTAAGCTCTGTGTATCCTGTACTCATTAGAACATCATTTCATTCATCGTCCGATATGACTTAACGTTGGAGGTTTTCTCTTATCCTAAAAGATGAATGTCTGGTAACTCTAAGCTCTGTGTATCCTGTACTCATTAGAACATCATTTCATTCATCGTCCAATATGACTTAACGTTGGAGGTTTTCTCTTATCCTAAAAGATGAATGTCTAGTAACTCTAAGCTCTGTGTATCCTGTACTCATTAGAACATCATTTCATTCATCGTCCGATATGACTTAACGTTGGAGGTTTTCTCTTATCCTAAAAGATGAATGTCTGGTAACTCTAAGCTCTGTGTATCCTGTACTCATTAGAACATCATTTCATTCATCGTCCGATATGACTTAACGTTGGAGGTTTTCTCTTATCCTAAAAGATGAATGTATGGTAACTCTAAGCTCTGTGTATCCTGTACTCATTAGAACATCATTTCATTCATCGTCCGATATGACTTAACGTTGGAGGTTTTCTCATCCTGAAAGATGAATGTCTGGTAACTCTAAGCTCTGTGTACCCTGTACTTATTTGAACATCATTTCATTCATCGTCCGATATGACTTAACGTTGGAGGTTTTCTCTTATCCTGAAAGATGAATGTCTGGTAACTCTAAGCTCTATGTACCCTGTACTTATTTGAACACCATTTCATTCATCGTCCGATATGGCTTAACGTTGGAGGTTTTCTCTTATCCTGAAAGATGAATGTCTGGTAACTCTAAGCTCTGTGTACCCTGTACTTATTTGAACATCATTTCATTCATCGTCCGATATGACTTAACGCTGGAGGTTTTCTCTTATCCTGAAAGATGAATGTCTGGTAACTCTAAGCTCTATGTACCCTGTACTTATTTGAACATCGTTTCATTCATCGTCCGATATGACTGAACGTTGGAGGTTTTCTCTTATCCTGAAAGATGAATGTCTGGTAACTCTAAGCTCTATGTACCCTGTACTTATTTGAGCATCATTCCATTCATCGTCCGATATGACTTAACGTTGGAGGTTTTCTCTTATCCTGAAAGATGAATGTCTGGTAACTCTAAGCTCTATGTACCCTGTACTTATTTGAACATCATTTCATTCATCGTCCGATATGACTTAACGTTGGAGGTTTTCTCTTATCCTGAAAGATGAATGTCTGGTAAATCTAAGCTCTATGTATCCTGTACTTATTTGAACATCATTTCATTCATCGTCCGATATGACTTAACGTTGGAGGTTTTCTCTTATCCTGAAAGATGAATGTCTGATAACTCTAAGCTCTATGTACTCTGTACTTATTTGAACATCATTTCATTCGTCGTCCGATATGACTTAACGTTGGAGGTTTTCTCTTATCCTGAAAGATGAATGTCTGGTAAATCTAAGCTCTATGTATCCTGTACTTATTTGAACATCATTTCATTCATCGTCCGATATGACTTAACGTTGGAGGTTTTCTCTTATCCTGAAAGATGAATGTCTGGTAAATCTAAGCTCTATGTATCCTGTACTTATTTGAACATCATTTCATTCATCGTCCGATATGACTTAACGTTGGAGGTTTTCTCTTATCCTGAAAGACGAATGTCTAGTAACTCTAAGCTCTATGTACCCTGTACTTATTTGAACATCATTTCATTCATCGTCCGATATGACTTAACTTTGGAGGATGTAAGTTTAGAAAAAAAGTAAGAAATTCATTAAAAAACTCCGATGTGAAGGGAGATGAGGTGGAAATGCGTATCGAGAAAAAAGCAGGCTTATATAAAAACTGCTGTACTGCAGAAAAAACTCTGCCGTAAGTAAAATAGTCCGCTGCCTACACACAAATGTGAAAGCTTTCATTCAAATAGCGACAGTTCTGTCTGGACTGCCACGTTTTTCCATTTAGAGCCGGACTCTATTCGGGTATGGTGTTCGATTCCCCGTATAAGCCTTAAATAATAATGGCTGAAATGAGAACAGGAAGAACACAATTAACGTTGCTTTTTGGAACAAAAACATTTAATATTCGAAACACAGTACACACGCTGTTCAAATCGGCTTACTCTACCAAGCCCTCCCGCCGCCTCTCCCCCCACCTCCCCCCGCACTGGGTAATGACCATTTGTTGTTTGTTGTACAGGTGCATATATATGCAAACGTTACATCATGCATTCATGCCAACCAATCGATTTTCCTCTGCAGGCACTCGCAATTTTTACGCTCAAAGTGGTAAATGTGGAAACAGGATGGGTGAACAAAAAGATACATGCATTCCTTTCGCATCTACATAGGTCGTCAAAGTATGGACATAAGCTCCGCCATTCAAACCTCAGAACTTTTAACTCTCTTACTAAGGCCACTCTTTTAAACAAATGATCCAAGACAATCTTGGCATTGAAAAACAACCATCATACAATATGAAAAATTAATACGATTAGCTTATAATGACTAGAATAAAAGAAAATCATAAGTAAGCTTAAAATCCCAACAAAGTTTTCTTACTAAATTCACAGAAATTAAACAAAAAAAACAAAACTTCCTTAGTTAAAAGGAAACTTGCAAACAAGTATCAACGCTTTAGCACTCTTTTATATTGACACTTAGCTTTAGAAGTTACAAGATATCAAACTTCTTCATCTGTTCTAAACAAATGAAAACAATTTGTTTTCCCTAAACAAAATCTGAAACCTGAAACAAATGACACTAGAAATTATAAATTTAAGATAGTGTCAATGATTGGCTGCATGTTCACACTGAATGAGTTAATGAATGACTGAATAAATGAATGAATGGGGAATGAATAATTTATTTAACTTCATTATAAATACAAATTCTTACATATTGTCACGAACGCATTGTTGCGGCGAGGCGGCGCGGCCGACGTGTTTAAAGAGACGGAGACTGCAGTGCGGATATAAAAGCTTGCCAAAAAAGAGAAAAAGACAGATGTCTGGAATTTTCTACCTCTCGACCATGTTGTCGGACTGCGGATGTGCGGGTCTTGTTCACCTCAAGTCTTTCCAGTGCCTCCTTCATCCGGTTTCAGGTTGCCAAACAGGCCTGGCGTCTGCGGTGTCGATGCGTTGGAGCACCCGTAGTCGTTGTTACTTTGTCTGACGACGCGCTGATATCGTCTCAGAAGTTGTCGAAACTTCCCGAACTGTTCTACGGTCAAGTGGTCGGCCACTCTCTCCAAAGCCTTCCAGCCGGAGCCTCGGGTGTTGGGTAGGCACCGACTCCTGGGTCTGGTCGATTGGCGTTACGCTGACCACGGGTTCGCACGTCCCCAAATCCGTCCCGGCCTGGATATCGTGATCAGTGTCTCTTGGATTAAGCAGTCCCACCGGCACCTCCTATCGGCAGAGTAACCTTGCTACACAGAGCCCGTGCATAGGACTCTTCTGGTCCAGCATCCGCTGGCCTTCCATTCGCACCGTCACCACCACCTCGCTTCTCGCGGGGACCACCACGTCTTCCCTCAGGATGACCCTGCAGAATTCAAGGCGTTCATCAGAGTGCCGAAGTATCACTTCTTCTCCATTGAGTCGCAGGATCTTCCTGCCGACGTCGACAGTCGCCTTGTGGCTCCTGAGGGCATCCAGTCCCAGTATCTCCTCCTCAGCCACCTCCGCGACGGACACCCTCAGACGCACGGCACTCCGTTCCAAGGTCAACTTCAGCAGGGCCTCCTTCTTCACAGGCAAGGTGTCACCTGATGCCGTAACTAGCTGGTATGGTCGGCTCGGTTTTCTCGACCGCAAACCCCTGAATACGGCAGGTCTGGTGACGGTCACGGCTGCCCCGGTGTCCACAAGCACGCGGCACGGCTTCTCTCTCACCCAACCGTCCGCGATGCTGTCATCCATCCTTCGGCTGACGGCGCGCATTGTCACTCGAGGGGATTGTGATGACGGAGCCGACATATCCCTTGCCACGCCGACCCTTACTCGTTTCTCCGGCTACTCTTCCTGGTGTGGGCAGTCTCTCTCTAGGTGTCCCAACTGGCCACAGCCCCAATACTGATCACTAGGTCTTCGCCGACGTCCCTCGGCTGGTCTTGGGTCTCCAGTGTAGCGAATACTCCTTGTTCTCCAAGTCGGGGAGACTACATATTTCAAGTTACATACCAAATTACCACTCTTTATTGAGTTGCTGAAATTCCTTGGGCCCATAGTCTCTAACACCATGGTTTTTTAACTATAGGACCCTAGTTACCACTAGTTTCCAAGCTGACAGAGAATGAAAAGAGCTTGCAGTGCACTCCAGCTTAGTTTAAATCACTACCAACAAAAAGTGCTAAGCGCGCCTAAAGAAGTTTTCACTTCAAAAACAGTTTAACAGATACAGAAGTCATTCAGAAGGAAGAGGAATTCCGAGGACATTATCAGAAAATAAAGATTATATATATCACATTTGTAACAAAAATATCTTAAACATTTGACAATTTAAATTAAATGCATTTTTGAGGAAATCAAGGCAATTTAAGAATGTTACATTTAAAGAAGAATTTGAGTCGGTGGGGATGTATCTAAACATATGCAGAAGCCTGAACTTAAATTCGATGTTCTTGTGTTACTCTGTGCACACACTCATATGTTTCCAAGAATGGTGTTCGTGCTTTGAGACAGTCATGTGTTTCCTATCAGTGTCTAAATTTTCAGCGGAATGCAGTGCTTCCTGTACTTGCTGGAGATAAGTATTAGAAGCAATTAATGACCTTAAACCATGGTGCATATGTAAGAGAGTATTAAAGACTTGCGACGGTGTTTCCAATCAAGGATCGGTCGGCTACCGTTTTATTCCAAAACCACCCACCCACTCAACTCGACCTCACGACATAGTTTGTTGTTTCGGAATGTTGAAGTTAATCAACTTCTTTGGTTGCACGCCCACATTCCTTCCTCTTGTTCTACTGCTCCTTTCTCCCGCCCCTTTTGCCACGTGTGTCTTTTTCTTCTTCTTCCTGCGTGGTCCCGTGGATAATGAGGCCGCCTTGCGATTCTCAGAAATGTTGTGTTTTTCTTCATCATGGAGGAGGAGGGTAGGTCCATCATCCTTATGCCTCTGGCCAAGTTCCTTTCTTCCTCCCTTTTACTTTCTTTTACCTCGGTCGTCAAATGTCCTTTTACGTGTAGCCTACCTTCACTCGACATTGAGCATTCGGAGTTCTCGGAACGGCCACTGTGATGACGCCCTTTTAGTGGTCTTTCCTGGTCGGTAAGGCGAGAGTTGGGATACCTCTTCTTACATTACAACTTACCTTTCACTCATTTCCTACAGTTTCTCCCCTTTTCATGTTTCAGCTAGCATTAGGAACTATTCTAGCATATTTTCAACAATTCTTACCCGACTGAGTTTTTGCAGAAACTTCAAGTCTTACTGAACTTACCGAGTGGCAACAAGTGTGATGCCCAAACAATGACTTAAAATGGTACGAATCGATTCATCGGACACAGAAAGTTCAGCGACAATCTCTCTTAGATATAAATGACGATTTTCAGACACCAATTCCTTCACTTCAGCGATGTTCAGTTCAGTTGAAACAGTTGATGGTCGATACAAATCTTCCATTCTATCTCAACCAATTTTGAATTTACTGCATAACAAATACGCATGTGTTTTTGATACTTATTCTCAATAAGTCCTCTGTAATATTTTCAGCGATTCATTTTCAGCCAAATATCATTTGCAATGCAAAACTTGAGACACATTCTTTGTTAAATATTTTAATTCATTGTAAATTCATAGCAAATCTTTCAGATGCCTAACAAAATGACCTCCTGCAAACAAACTACATGACAGATGACAATCAAAACTCCGCATGAGTATAGAGGAAAGATGTACCAACTTAGCGACAATGCCCTCTTATAAGAGATTTTTATATGGCCAATTCCCGCTACTTTCTTGACAGAATGTACAATCTCTCAGTCTTGGCTGAGGCTAACATAATGGATAGATGATTTAGCCACTATAATTCTTTCCTAGTTTGCTTTCTACCTCATTTCTTTCTTTTTGTCACTTAACAGATATAACCGGACATATTATTCATGTCCTATTGTATATGTGTTCTATTCCAGTATATGTTCATTTTTTCAGTGCTTCCTTTATTTGTTTGGTACCTATGCCAGTCCCCAATGGAGGAAGTTCTTTAAATAAAATATATTTAGATTAAACTACATTGAGAGG